>JAYESA010000011.1:52179823-52472323 GCA_036927795.1 Iris macrosiphon
CCCTGACAAAGTCCAGGCAATCGTAGAAATACGATCGCCACATAATCTGAGGGAACTCCGGGGATTTCAAGGCCGTCTGGCTTATATCCTGCGATTCATATCCAACCTCTCAGGGAGATATCAGCCATTTTCTCATCTCATGAAGAAAGGTGTATCTTTCGTATGGGACGAAGCCTGTCAGCAAGCGTTCAGAGATATCAAGCGCTACCTTACCAGTCCGCCAGTTCTGGTACCTTCCGTCATGGGAAGACCATTCTTGCTATACGTTCGAGCGATGGATCATTCGCTAGGAGCTCTTCTCGCACAGAAGAACGACATGGGTCATGAACAGGCTATCTACTATCTCAGCAGGATGATGGTCAGAGCCGAACACCTGTACAACCCAGTGGAGAAAGAATGCTTGGCTCTGATGTTCGCTATCCAGAAGATGCGGCACTATGTCGCTGGTCAGACTATTTATATCATCTCCAGGATCAACCCTCTTCGAGTACTGATGAGCAAGCCCGGTGCTCTTAATTCCTGACTCGCGACTTGGGCGATGCTATTAACACCATATGACATGGTATACGTACCGCAGAAGTCCATCAAGGGCCAAGCGCTGGCTGACTTCCTAGCTGCTCATCTGATCCCGGAGGCCTCCAAATTATACGAGGACATTCCCGATGAAGTTGCATAATGTAAATTCCATAATAGAAACTGACGCATGGCAACTATTCTTCGATGGTGCCTCCAGAATCGGTCTCAGAGGAAACGTCGTTTCAGGAGTAGGAGTCGTCCTGGTCACTCCTGATAAACTCGTCATCTACCGAGCATATTCTCTTAGCGAGCCATGCTCTAATAATGTAGCAGAGTACAACGCTCTACTAATCGGGCTCCAAATCGCTAAAGAGCTGGGGGTCGAGTCCCTGGAAGCTTTCGGTGATTCTCTGCTTATCGTCAATCAAGTCAAGGGAATATATGAAGTCCGGAATCCAGACCTCATACCCTATCACCGAGCGACGGTCGAGATAGCCATGACATTCAAAGGGTTCTTCCTAGAGCATGTACCTCGATCTCAGAATCTAGAAGCTGATGCCCTAGCCAGTCTAGCTGCATATTTAGCCACTCCTATAAGAAGGCAGGATTCGAAAATCCTTCTTAACAGAGATTTATTCTGTGTGAAGAACAACTTTCACATAGAACGCAGCTACGCCGTGAACACAGATCCCCCTAGAAGAGACTGGAGAAGTCCCTTCATAGATTTTGTCGCATACGGAATCTTGCCGGAGGACCCCAAAGAAGCAGTATCCGTCAAAAGACGATCATTACGCTTCTACTACGACGCATCTTCACAATGCCTATATCGCCGGACCTACGACGGACTGCTATTGAGATGTCTCTCTAACGACGAAACACAGCAGATTATTCGTGAAGCTCACGACGGCGTATGCGGAGCACATCAGCCCGGTCCTAAGCTACAGGATCGCATCAGGAGAATGGGCTATTACTGGCCTACTATGATCGCAGATGCAATACGGTATGCAAGATAATGCAGAGCCTGTCAGGTTCATGCAGACTTCATACATCAACCGTCTGAGCATCTATATCCTACGGTCGCATCCTGGCCTTTCGAAGCATGGGGTATGGATATCATTGTCCTATTCACCCGTCTTCTTCCAGGGGTCACCGGTTCATACTGGCCATCACGGATTACTTCTCCAAATGGGCAGAGGAGATCCCTTTTGCTGAGGTGAAGGCGTCTAATGTGATCAGCTTTATCAAGCATCACGTTATTTATTGCTTCGGGGTACCCCGGAGGATAATTCACGACAATGGGCCTCAGTTTATCAGCCAAGCATTTCATCGATTTTGCGATAAAAATTGGATACACAATATTGCCTCTACGGCATATTATCTAGCTGCTAATGGTTTGGCGGAAGCTTTCAACAAAACCATTATCAAACTCTTAAATAAATACGTCTCTTCAAACAAGAGAGATTGGAATGAGAAGCTGGGCGAATGTCTCTGGGCATACCGCACAATGGTACGAACACCGACAGGTTGCACCCTATTTTTGCTGGTCTACGGGAGTGAAGCAGTTCTCCCCATTGAAATCCAGATCCCGTCACTCAGGATAGCCATGACTAATGAGCTGACTCGAGAAAAGAATGACCTGTTAAGGCTCCAAGAGCTAGAAGGGTTAGACGAGAAACGCCTCTAAGCTCAACAGCGCATCGCGCTCTACCAAGCACGCATTTCCAAAGCTTTCAATCATAAAGTAAAGGAAAGAGTGTTCAAAGTTGGCGAGCTAGTTCTAGCCGTAAGAAGGCCGATGATTCTTACTCACAGAAGTAAAGGCAAATTCCAGCCCAAGTGGGAAGACCCTTATGTGATCGAGACAACATTCTCAAACGGCGCCTACAGGATAGCCCAGCCTAATGGAGACCTGTTAATGGCTCCTATCAAAGGCAAATTTCTGAAAAGGTACTATGCTTAATCTCCCCTGCTCGAGTGGAATATAGCGAGGATCTCAACTCTGACAAAACTACTCCCAAAGCAAAACTAGCTGGATCATATCCTATCATGTCTGTATGACCTCTGAATAGATATATCCTGCTAAAAAGTTTATCGAGAGTCTATCATGTCCATACTACCTCTGATATCACTCTCGCCTAAAAAAAGAAAAAAACTGTCATTTACATTCCGAAATGATGGGTCCACAAAAGTCAAAAAAGAGTCGCTTTTATTTATTCCCAATAAAGAGCATAATTACATCTGGGGAAGCAAAAAGAGAAAAGATACATCATGATGGGGGAGCAGTCATATCGCGAATCAGCCGCTCCAGTGCAGCTATCTTCTCATTCTTGGAAACCAAGGCATCGGTGCGAGCCCGCTCCAGCCGTGCCTCGGGGTTGTTCGTAAGAGTCAGCTCAGCCCTTGCCCGAAGAGAGCCCGTACGGGCAGCTTCTGTACGCTCCAAATCCCGTCGTGCTGCGCTCAGTCGACCAGTCGCTACATCTAGACCTGCCAACGACTGAGAAGCCCACTCCTTTGCCAAAGCGAGTTTTTCCTTCAGCTTGCGGGCCCTCGCTGAGTTCCCTTTGTGCTCGGATTGGAGCTTCGTCTCAAGAGTGAGAGCCTCTTCCACGACATCTTTTTTTTTATCCATCTCCAGCTTATGTGTTTTGATGGAGTTGTCCAGGCTTTCCAGCTGTGTAGAAAGCCGCACAGTCATGAGGTCGTATCTGGCTTGGACTTCAGCAACAAATCTGCCCTGAGTCAGCTGCAAGTATTGGTTAATGGATTGATCTAAACCATTAACCACCTCCTCCAGGGCGTCAGCTACCCCAGGATCACCGAACTCCCTGACAGCCCTGATCAAAACTGAGAAGTCTTCTTCAGGCGCTCGAAATCTAGACCCTTCTCCAACACCATTGATATCATCGTTTTCAAACTGGTATAAAAGAGGCTGGTATGTTGCTCGGTCAGCGCAACTAGATCCGATTGAACGCCAGGAGTGGCCACGATATCAGCAAGTCCCCCTCCGGGAATGATTGCAGACGAAGTGGCCACAACCGCCGCCTTGACGGGTGGTGCGACAAAAGAAGGTGCAACGACGACGGTCGAAGTCATCCGCATACTCGCGAGAGGCAAAGTCACGATGACGGGTTCGTCCTCCTCTCGAGATGACAAAACCACTCCAGGCGAGCTGGCCCCCGAAGGTATTTCCTCCTCGAAGTCGAAAGCCTCTGTATCATCGCCAGAAGCCGGAGCAGAGCCAGAAGGTGCTTCAACGCTGTACTCCCCGTGGACGCTATCCCCTGAGAAAAGGACCAGAAAGTTGATATCAATATGATGGTAATCTTTCTAAAGGGAGACATAAAGACGACATTTACCCGGAGCCAACGGTATATATGGCGCATCTGCAGCCGATGTAGCTAAACCACGCTTTAATGATGCAATACGAACTATCATACCTGGAGAAGGAGGTGGGCCAACCGACATCGCCCGGAGTTCTGCCAAGCCTTCACCGAGACGCAGTCGAGGTTCGTCAACTGGAATCTCGCTAGGCGTGCTCGCTGACACAGCGGGAGTTTTATCCGTTGCTTTTCTAGGGGAAGATTCTCCCATCTGCCGTGGCCACGCAGGCAATCTCGCTCTACTACCTGGAGCAGTAGCAACGACAGCGACCTCTAGCGAAGATTCTCCGGTGCCGCCGGCCGGAACTGTAGAAGGTCCCTCTCTAAAAGGCGAGGAACCTCCAGCCAAAGAATCATCCCTGATATGGGGAGATACAGGCTCACTCCCGGGAGCCTCAATACCAAGAATGCGAAAAGGACGAGCAACCGTCTCCTTCCTCCTCTTACGAAGAGAAGCTTCCTTCGGGGCAGAAGCCCGTCGCTTCCCGGAATAGACTACCAAAGCCCCCGCAGGCGGAGGCACTTCACACCTCGGCACCGACACCAGAGGCTCATCCGGAGTGCCAGACTCCTCACCCTCGTCAGAAGAAACCGAGGGGACTTCAACTCTTCCCCCAGGCTTGGGAGAAGTCAACCTGAAGCTTCCACGCATGTCAAAATCATGATGGAAGGTGTTAATCGCCACATAGAACTGGGCGTAAGAATGGAGAATACGGAGCTCCGTGGAGGTTGTAACGACCGGCACAATGAAGATTGCTCCCGTATAACCCATGATAAAATATCGCCACCCTCTGGCTCCATCAATGAGTCCGCCCCTGGACCTAAAGCTGGTGATGGCATTGCCCACGTGCAACTGATCATACCCAAACTGCCTGGCGAACCGACTAGGAAAGTAGGGCTCGAAGAAGCAATGGTCTTCGCTCCTGTACAGCATATGGGAGGGTCTAATGCAAACCAACCAATTGAAAGCTTTCGGAGAAAGATCGGTCTTCCCTCCACCTGAATCCTCAAGTCTCACCCCTAATTGATTGCGATGTACAGGAGGGGGAGTACAGAGGAGCTTCCAGCCGTGACTGAGGTTCAACACCAGCCGACAATCCAAAGTTGTGTTCACATTCCAGGGAGAGTCCTTGTAGTTCGTCAAGAAGTTACCCCCCGAGCTGCTACCAGAGCCGGGAGACATCACCCGGGGATTGTGGAGAATTAACCATCCCATCAAGTACAGGTATGGTAATTCCACCCGGGGAAAACTCTCACGTCGAGCTTCATCGACGAGCAACCCATTAGTCATGGCTCTCAGGCCAGCCTGTATACGGCACACCATGGCAGGAAGCAAGCCCAGTCTTGCCCCGAACACCAGACGCACTGCCGGCTACAGGATGTTCCGGTGAATGCGGTCCGCGGACGCAGTACCAGGCACTACTACTCGACGCAGCCATATCGAGAGAAAACCGGCCAGCTGGGCTTCCTTAGACAGAGGCCTGCGGCAGCACCTCAAGTAACTGTAGGCCTTAGTGCCTTTAGGGTACTTTCCTACCCCCTCAACGAGAATCTGATCTGGAGCTTTAGCCTCCTCCATAAGATCCTCAACGACCTGGGCACTAAGTACGCCCAAACAGTTTACGGGCTCATTCTTGCCCCCCGAGACTTTCTCCGACTTGGCAGCCCTGGCTCGGTGGAAGAAGAGGTAGGACATCCACTTGGTGGTGTGAGCCAAATCAGAAGGCTCGTTATAAAAAGCAGTGCACGCGAAGTATTGACACATCAGCTCCTGATACACTTCTGCCACCCGAGGGTCCAAGTCCCCCAACTCCCGCTTGGTGGGAACATACTCTTCGTATGGAGTATCCTCCATCGACAGTCTCGAGACCATTGTCATCTCATGGAGGGCCAATCCCAACTCCCCTAGTGGAGTGGCGAAAGTCCCGGTAAGCAAAATGTATCGCTCCATCAGTGCCAAGAACAAGTTAGGGTTAGGAGGCAACCCAACACTAGTCGTACTCACAGCGGCATACAGTCCAATGCCCTCCAGTTCTTTCCGAAAGTGCTTCAAAGCCCAGTCAACTAGGCAAGTCCATCGGAGGTTTGTTGGGGTGATCCATCCATTGCACCGAGGATTCTCCTTGGGATATACCCCAATTTATCCCATGAAGTCGTTGCAGAAGGTCGGCAATTGGACCGGCTGGATCACTGAGCTGTCTTCACTCAGGACACTGCCCGGGCACAGTCCCCTGAACAGCGTCACAACATCGGAAGGGCGGCTGACAAACGACCCCTGGTCAGCCCCTTTCAGATGAAAGATCTTCCCCGGCTTGCCGTGAAGATCGGGAGTCAACGTCCACGACATCCTCCTGGGATGCGTCGCATGGAAGAAAGCCGAGATGGGATAATCCCTTGGCATCCTTGGCAGATACAAAACCAAATTCCCGGCAGGGAAAACCCAGGGTTCCCTCTTGGGCTTCGTCTGGGACTGTTTATCAATCATGTCCCCAAAGAGGAAAGCCGGCTTTATGTACTGCTCCCGTCTACGTATGTCAGGGGCTCCCCGTTGATCATGTTCAGCAGCGTCCGCTCGCCCTGAGCCGATATCAAGATCCCCCTTTCTTCAGGATATTGGGGTCCGGAGATAGGAAATGTCACGTGGGACAGATCCTCCAGATAGTTCGAGTGCAGCATCCCGGCAGCGGAACCCATCACCTCGGCCAGTGGAGACTCACCCAAATCAACTACAAAAGTGCAAGAAAAATATGTCATTACAAATCTTGCACAAACATACAGACCAAAGAAACGATAGTCTGTGCTCTACGCCAAGATTGTACAAATTTGGTCATTTTACGCCGGAAGTCCCCTCCACAAGCGTAAAACTCAAATTTTACGATATACGCCAATTTTTGGTAGCCAGAGCTTTTACGCTCGGAACTACGAAAATATGGAGTTTTTACGCTGGCATATTAGAAATGTGGGCGTAAAAGATGAAAATGCCTCCGTGCATCACCTTCCTCAAAGAGGCTATCAGCACAGAAGATGACCTAGCCGGTCACGTTCAACATGTGCGAAGGATTTTTCGTCATTTTTTGTCATCCCAAAAGGCTCTACCTCTAAGACCGGGTGCGCTGCTCGTCGACGGGATATTTCGCTCAGAGTGAAGTTCACCTTGCCCGACCAAAGACTCCCTCGCTGGGGCAGAAGGATGAGAAGAAGAACCTATGCTCTTTTCCTTAGTGGAGGGGGTTTGTTTCGGCGCCATTTCTGAAGACTAGAAGTGCACGAGAAGGAACGAAGAAAAACTCGAACGGTCGAAAGCTCTCTTTCGCAGAAGACGGATAAAAAGTTTTTCTCTCAAAGGCTTGGGATATATATAGAGTTCGAGTCGACTCCTCGAATCCTCGAACGGACTCCTCGAGACCCTAACCAAATCTCGCAATTAATAGGTGGTTATGATTGGATGCTACGTCAGCCCACTCCTCTCAAAAGACGGACAGTCAGCGAATTCGAAAAATTCTTCGCGCAAAGCAATTCGGCGGTTTCTACGCTAAAGGAGCTTTCTACGCTCGACAGCAACAGATCTATGGTTTTACGCTCGCAAGCTATAAGTCTATGGTTTTTTGCCCGAATGCCTTTGTGCTCGGTAGCTTTTATGCTCGAGAGGCAACAAACAGATACCAAATCGATGATCTCACGCTCGGTGGCGCTCAGTTTACGCTCAGAAGCAATAGATCCGTAAACTTTACGCTCGGAGAAATTTTCTTTTCAGGAGCTACAGATCTACAGTTCTACGCTAAAGGAGCTTTCTACGCTCGACAGCTACGAATCTACGGCTTTACGTTCGACAGCTATAAGTCTATGGTTTTATGTCCGGATGCCTTTGTGTTCGGTAGCTTTTATGTTCGAGAGACTTCGAACCTATGACTTCACGCTCAGGAACCATAAGTCTACGATTTTACGCTCGATGGTGTTCTACGCTCACAGGCTACAGATCTCCAGTCCTACACTAAAGGAGCTTTCTACGCTCGACAGCTACGAATCTACGGCTTTACATTCGACAGCAATAAGTCTATAGTTTTATGCCCGGATGCCTTTATGCTCGGTAGCTTTTATGCTCGAGAGGCTATGAACCTATGACTTCACGCTCAGGAACCACAAGTCTATGATTTCGCTCGATGGTGTTCTATGCTCACAGGCTACAGATCTCCAGTCCTACGCTAAAGGAGCTTTCTACGCTCGACAGCTACGAATCTACGGCTTTACGTTCGACAGCAATAAGTCTATGGTTTTATGCCCGGATGCCTTTGTGCTCGGTAGCTTTTATGCTCGAGAGGCTACGAACCTATGACTTCACGCTCAGGAACCACAAGTCTACGATTTTACGCTCGATGGTGTTCTACGCTCACAGGCTACAGATCTCCAGTCCTACGCTAAAGGAGCTTTCTACTCTCGACAGCTACGAATCTACGGCTTTACGTTCAACAGCAATAAGTCTATAGTTTTACACCCGGATGCCTTTGTGCTCGGTAGCTTTTATGCTCGAGAGGCAACAAACCTACGACTTTACGCTCAGGAACCACAAGTCTACGATTTCACGCTCGACGGTATTTTACGCCCAGAGGCTATAGGCTGATGATTTCACGCTCCACGACTTTTCACATATCCGAACAGTCCCCGAAGCGGTCAATTGCAAAGAGTTCACACAGAAGATACTCGTTCTTGACCCCAAAGTACCCGAAACATACAGAGTTTAAACATTGAGAAATTACTCTTCTCGGGTCCAAAATTGGAGGTTCATCCAGACTCCAGTCTGAACATCTCGTCTATCAAGATGGCAAACTCAGTTTGACAGACAAAACCTCGACCCTGTCCCAAGGGAGTTTCGAGAGGTCATTCTTGAAGATAAAGTCTGAACAAAATTTTTGCTCATCAGAAACAGCAGTTCAGAGCTCTACGCGATCCCTCAGTCCTAGCAACAGGACAGTTCTAAATGTTCAAAAAATGCTTAACAGCGTTCTATGGACTATTCGCTACGCGTAAAGGACAGGACCTAGCACTCTTTCTACATAGTTGGCATAAAGAATCAGATGTGTTGAAGCTACACTTATTCAGACTTCACAGCAACGTATGGCAAGATGATCATATGAAGAAGAAGACAATTTTATTAAAATCAAAATCACGATTACATATGAGGGAAATCCAATCTACAAGGGTTTTTCTCTATTTTTTTTATGATTACATATGAGGGAAACTCTGTCTACAAAGGAGATCCCCCCTCGTCGTCTGAAGATCGCCCAAAAGCTGTTCTAACAGGTTCTTGCTGGGCTTTAATTCTTCATCCATCTTCTCCAGCAGTCAGTCAGTTTCAGCAAACTGACTGACATGGTAATGATCAACGGCGGGAGGATACAGAGCTGGGCCTGCATAAATTATACAGATCTCATGCTTCGTGCGCCGCTCAAGCCGGGACAGAGCAAGTCTGTCTGACTCTCGTCACCGGAGGCAACGGGAGAAGACACCACTTGCAAGCGGTATGGTCAAATACGACCCTTCCTCTCTCCTGGGCAAACGCCATATAAAGTTGCTGATTA
This sequence comes from Iris macrosiphon, assembly GCA_036927795.1. Lineage (NCBI taxonomy): Eukaryota > Viridiplantae > Streptophyta > Magnoliopsida > Asparagales > Iridaceae > Iris > Iris macrosiphon. Next base: position 52,189,299 of record JAYESA010000011.1, read on the forward strand.
TCCCGAGTAAGGAAGGCTAAGATATCCTTCCATGATCCATCGTTGCTGTGGATACTTGCTCGAAGACGCCGTCTTTTTTGGCTCCCTACATGCTGGAAGAACATGATCTTCTTCTTCCTCAGGTCGACCCGACGAACTCCGACGATCATCTCTGCATGGTGATGGGAATGTGGGGAGAACAGGTTAACTCCTCCAGCCTTTTTATAGGCAAAAGAGATCACAGCGGTCCCCAATAAATCCGCCATAAAGTCTTCATCGACCGTTTCAATGCTCCATTCAGAAACGTTTCGAGTTACGAGGGGCCGTTCATGCATCATTCAAAGCGTTTCAAATTTCGAAGAATTTAAAAGCTTTGAAGGGGGTCTTGTAGAAGCATGAAAAATACGCTGGGAGGAGCTACGTAGCATACTGATGTAGAGCAGCGTAAACAGAGGCCTTCAGAGTCATCAAGCGTACAAGCAGAGCTTTCTCCGCTAAATACAACGTGAAGTACAAGCTCAAAGGACCATCCACGTAAGTGCAGTACGTCCAGGCCGCTCCAGCGTAAACAGGGTTCTTCATCGCCTCCATGGCATAAAACTCAGTCGATCTCAAAGTAGCGTTAAAGCGTACGAGGAACGCTTTGTCTTCCCCAAAATGAACCTGTCAAGTCATGCAGTGAACCTGACCTCTGACTCCTGACAAAAAGTGCTGCACGGCTACCCAGACGACGGCTGGAAACGAGGATAGACCCCTCGGGACGCGCACCACAGTATGATGCGGATCTATGCATTTAATGCAGAGGATTTGGTTAAAATATCACCCGAACCGTCGTTTACTGACGTCACCTCAACATAAACTGCTCTTTTGCGTACAAAGGGATACGCTGCCTTGTTTTACACAGGCAAACATGAGCTGTTTTATGCTCCGCAGTAGACAAACCGCCTGCCACGTCAAAAGCTGCACTTCGTACGGGGCTCGAAGCACGTCGCTATGTCTAATTGCACAGAGCGGTGATAGTTTCTCTCAAGGCACGTCTTTGCGATGGATGCACAGAAGGGCTGCAGACCTTCAAAACACGCCTCCGTATTTAATGCACAAGATGGTGGCAAATCTCTGCAAGAGATTTGATTATATCTTCAAAAGCCGTAATTCTGGCTAAGACGTCCACATCAGCATTCTGGCACGGTACGCAGCGGCTTCTATGCCCATTTAAGATCTGTGCTCATTCGGCTTCTACGCCCATTCGGCTTCAAACGCCCACTCAGTCTCTATGACCATTCAGCTTCAAACGCCCACTCAGTCTCTACGACCATTCGGCTTCAAACGCCCGCTCAGTCTCTACGACCATTCGGCTTCTACGCCTACTCGGCTTCTATGTCCATTCGGCTTCTACGCCTACTCGGCTTCTATGCCTATTTTGGCTTCTACGCCAGGGTGACAGTCATTTGGCTTCTATGCTAACCTCTTCTACACAAGGGATACCAACCTACGTGGCTTCTACGCCATGATCTTCGTAGCAGATATACGCGTTTTGTCCTCTTAGTTGGACACGCGTCACATGCTCACTCAAAAGGTCATCTATACGCAGGCATTGGTTATTTTAACCATTGTGTAAAAGGGTGTTGTACTTTCCACTCCTCGATTTTTACACCGACGGAGTGGTCACTGTCACCAAAACTCTATAAATAGAGACCCCTATCAATGGGGAAAAAGGTCAAAAAACTTCAAACTTGAAGATCGAACAAGGTCGAAACTTTGAAAGAAGGATCGAACAAGGTCGAACTTCCCAGAAAGATCGAACCGGAGGTCAAGAGAGAGAGAGAGAGAGAAAGAGAGAGAGAGAGAGAGTCTAGAACTCAGGCAAAGAGTAGGGATCGACGACTTTGGCATCGTGCATCCACTCTCCTTTGCAACCTTCGAAGCTGCTACCTGTCTTCCACGGCACTTTTTCAACATCGTGTGGTCCAAGGGCTAAAGTGATCGACTGCAGATCAGACACCTATAGCAATTTATACCCAGATTAAACAAATTATACTCCCACATCCTCGCATAGGATTAAATTGTACAAGTTTGTTTGTAAACCAAAGGGCGCGGGTTTCGTATAAACCTCGTCATTGAAATACACTTTCATTCTTTCGTTTAATACCACAAACAGACAGTACCACCAGGTGAAAGTGAAGAGGGAAGACATCCCGAAGACAGCTTTCAAGACTCGTTATGGGCAGTTCGAGTTCTTGGTGATACCGTTTGGGTTGACCAATGCCCCGGCAGTGTTCATGAACCTGATGAACAAGGTGTTTCATCAGTACCTGGACCAATTTATTGTAGTCTTTATAGATGATATTCGGATATATTCGAAGACCCTAGAGGAGCATGAGCTGCACTTGAGGATTATTTTGGAGACCCTCGGGAAGGAGAAGGTGTATGGCAAGTTATCGAAGTGCAAATTATTCTTTGATAAGGTTGAATTCCTTGGGCATGTCATTACAAGAGATAGAATCTTGGTGGACCCGAAGAAGATTTCAGCAGTAGAATCGTGGTCTACCCCAAGTTCAGTAGCAGAGATCAGGAGCTTCATTGGATTGGCGGGCTACTACCGGAGGTTTGTTTAGGACTTTTCCAGACTTACAGAGCCGATGACTAGGCTGACCAGAAAGGACGTAGAATTCGTATGGACTGAGGATTGTCAGTCAGCATTTGAGGAGCTGAAGAGGAGATTGACTACAGCTCCCATTTTGACACTACCATCAGGAGCAGGAGGATTTTTTATTTACAGTGATGCATCAGGAAAGGGTTTGGGTTGTGTGTTACAGCAGCACGGGAAGGTGATTACCTATGCTTCCAGGCAATTACGCCCATATGAGAAGAACTACCCTACCCATGATTTGGAGTTGGCAACAGTTATCTTTGCTCTCAATTTATGGAAATACTATTTGTATGGAGATAGAGTAAAGATTTTCACAGACCATAATAGCTTAAAGTATGTGTTTACACAAAAAAAGCTCAACATGAGGCAGCGGTGATGGTTGGAGCTAATGAAAGACTTTAACATATCTTTGCAGTACCATCCAGGGAAGACCAAAGTAGTCGTGGATCCCTTGAGCAAGTATCATGTGGCTATATGCTTGACTAAAGATAGACATTTATTGCCAGATCTTGACAGTTTGGGCATTGAAGTACTAGTTCCGAGAGTCGCAGCACCGATATGGGGACTTCAGATTCGGTCGGAGCTGATGGACCGAGTCAGAGTCGGACAGTATGAGGATGAGTCTCTGAGGAGCATCAGAGCACAGGTTCAAATCGGGTTGGCAGAGGACTTTATCGTCGTAGATGATGGATAATTGCGACACGGTATCAGGTTATATGTACCGAGAGGAGCATTGTGCGGGGAAATGCTGCAAGAGGCACATTGTTCTTAATACTCTATGTATCCTAGTGCCAATAAGATGTATAGAGACATAAGAGAGCATGTATGGTGGTATGGCATGAAGCAAGAGGAAGCTAGCTTCGTGTCCAGATGCTTAGTTTGCTAGCAGGTCAAGGCGGAGAGGCAGAGGCCAGGAGGATTACTTCAGCCTTTACCCATTCCAGAGTGGAAATGGGAACATGTGACCATAGATTTTGTATCGAGACTTCCATATTCTCCAGGAGGCAAGAATACGATTTGGGTCATCGTAGACAGGTTGACCAAATCAGCCCGCTTTCTGCCATTTAAAGTGGGTACATCTAGAGAGAGACTTGCGGAGATGTATGTGCACCAGATTGATAGATTGTACGGTGTTCTAGTAAGCATAGTCTCGAATCGGGATAGTCGCTTCATGTCCCATTTCTGGAGGAGTTTGTAGGCTATCTTGGGCACTCAGCTCAAGTTCAGTACCGCTTATCACCCTCAGACGGACGGACAGTCGGAGAGGACTATTCAGACTCTCGAGGATATGCTACGCACCTAAGTTTTGGATCTTGGAGGTTCTTGGGAGGATCACCTTCACTTGGTAGAGTTTTTATACAACAACAGCTACCAAGCCAGCATCGAGATGTCACCATTCGAGGTGTTATAAGGACGGAGGTGCCTCACTCCATTGTCCTTGGATGATGTTTGTGACAGAGTTTTATTGGTATCAGAGATGGTAGTAGATGCAGCCGAGAAGGTGAAGCTTATCAGGGACAGACTTCGAGTAGCACGGGACAGGCTGCGGCATTAGGCCGATAGCTACCGGAGACCTTTGGAGTTTGAGGTATAGCTTTAATTTTGTCTTCCTTGTGATGATTGTTGTTTTGTTAAAGTGATAAGGTTATATTTCGTGCTAGGTTGGCGGTCTAGTTTTCTTGAGGATTTCTCTGACTTGTGGCACGATTTGTTTCGGTGGAGGCTGCAAGCTTAGTCCGCGATTCATCGGACTTTTTAGTATTTTTGAGAGAGTTAGTGCAGTTGCATACAGACTAGTCTTACCACCTGCATTAGAGGGATTGCACAACGTGTTTCACGTATCACAGCTGAGACGGTACATGGCAGATCCCAGTCATGTGTTGGATCACTCGGAGATAGAGGTGGGCCCTACTCTTAGCTATCCAGAGCAGCCGGTGGAGATTCTGGATCGGAGAGAGAAGGTGCTGAGGAACTAGACAATTCCTTTGGTACGCGTCGCATGAAGGCATCACTCGCCAGGAGAGAGTACCTGGAGCGAGAGACCGAGATGCGCGAGCGATATCCATATTTGTTCGAGCCGTGAGGTATAATTCTTCTTGTATTGTATTATTTGCTTTTGGTAATTAGTTTCTTCCTTTTTCGAGGACAAAATTTTTCTAAGTTGGGTAGGATTGTCACCCTCACTTTTTCATTCAAGGATAGTTTGATAATTGACATGGGTAATTTTTATTTTAGGATTATTTGTATTTAATATTCTGCATGCATGATTTATTTAATTATTGTATTACTTATTTATTTTTAGTTGTAGATTATTTTAGAATTGTGTAGTAGACCTAATACATTTAATAGAATGCATGAACCAATATTTTAGATTGAGTTAGATTTAGCCCATAAATTAGGCACATGGATTAGGAGGTTGGATTAGTTAGAGAAACCATTAGACTAGAACCATCCCTCCCTAATTAAATTTTTCATGAGAGGCCCCAAGGGATATTTGTGACATTTTACATTGCTTGGGGAGGGGTGTCATGCCCCAGTCTTAAAATATATAGGACTAGGAACACGTAAGCATGTCAGCCGTATGTATATGGCAACTCCAATATATGGAAACCATAACATCTGCGTACGCAGTATTATGAACAATAATTCACAAGTGGTATAAACTATCACAAGTCACAGGGCATAACTCTAAATCTCATCCACATAAATCATAAAGAAATAAATAACCAATAACTATGTAACTAAATCTCAATATAAAGTATCAAAGGATGATAGTCGAGTAAAAATAAATCCACTACCAAACTAGAATATAAAATAAATAAAACAAATACATCAACTAATAATTACGAGGCTCGAAGAGAAGACCTCCTCGAAATATAAATAACAAGTCTGGATCTGCGCTCCTGCTAAGTCATGAACATCTACACCTGGAAAGGGACCAGGTCCTCAGAGGGACATAATAAGATACATAGAAGCATGCCAATAAAGTATTAAAATAAACATCCAATGGGTCACCTAACCATCTATGTGAATGCAGTTTGAGAACAACTTTCAAACACGTGGGTTATCTAGCCATAAATGGGATTGGCATGATTCTCTCGGAGAATCAGGGGCCTACAAAGCATGTCGTCTTTTGAACGCCAGAGGCTGCCAATAAAATATAGAGGTCATCACTGCCATGTATCTCCGGTGGAGCGTACGGGTTACAAAAAAAAGTGCAAAGGAGCCCAAACGCCTTACTTGTTGTTCTTCCTACCCCGTGCTCTAAGCATATCATATCCATGATACGATAATACCTCTAATAACTGCCAAGTCTTCTAGCATGCAAAGTTTCTATCGACAGTTATCCCCTATCTTACGTCCCATACGTACAGGAGGCCAGCCTGTCACGCAATTTCGTGATCTATATGAGACTCACAACTCGTGTAAGAAATATGTTACGGCCAATGGAACCTAATGATGCCTCATGATAATAGGGTGGTCTCATAAACTAGGTCAACATCATATACATAATAAAAATAGAATACGACGACACCGTCGTTGCACCCAAGTTTCCTTGGACGTGGAGTTTATATAGAGTTAAAATATATAAATTACATGACCGAAATAAAATAAAATGCATCATATGGAATATAAATTATAGTACAATGGCAAGGTATACTTGTCTGGCAAGAAAGCTGCGTAGTACCAATAACCTGCTCCTGAAGTCTCGCAGAACAATCCAATGGTCCTATATACATATGATATAATACAGTACAACATCATCCATTACACTAGCACATACACAACCATAATTACCTAAACTTAGAGGGTACGCTAGTGGTGATACTGGTCAACTAGCAGGGTAAATTGTGCGTCTAACTACGCGCTTGTCACATCTTCCAGTGTTGTACATAATCAGACAGTCAACTAATACATGTCTAGCTAGTATGACGGTGTACACAAGGCAGACAATTTCTTAATATTTAGGTCACAAAGTCACATGCAGATATGCAAAAAATCCACTGTGTCCTAGGGTCGCACAGTATAAATACATATATAGTCATAATTAGTTTTAGCATTTAGTTATATATATAATACATCCATATATTTATATTTATATTTATATTTATATTTATATTTATATTTATATTTATATTTATATTTATATATATATATATATTTGATTATAATATGCGTACGTATACGCATACAAGTCATTGGGTTCACCGACACGGGTCTAAAATCAACCAACTATCACGAAGTATTCTAACCCTAATGTTATTCACACAAGTACACATAAAATAAAAAGAGAGGGACAGGTTCGAACCTCGAGGTGCACGCACAGGGAACGAGGATCGAGGGTGACTGCTGCAGGTCATCTTCGACGAGGGTGACGGGTCCACGATGACGACGATGATGGTGATGGTGATTAAGGTGATGATGATGATGATTAAGGTGATGGTGATGATGGTTAAGGTGATCATGATGATGATGATGATTAAGGTGATAATGATGATGATGAAGAGGTTGAAAAAAAGGGATGAGGGCTGCTCTGGCCAAGTCTGAGGAAGTCCGACGAGGGAGGTCGACGGAGGAGGTGAGGGCAGTGGTCAGGGAGGTGCTACTCAGGGAGGAAGGGAGAGGACAAAGTGGAGAGAAGGAATGACATAGAAGAGGAGATAAAGTCGAAGGGGGTTACTCTCATGCGAGAGGATAACGGCGGTCATGGTGGTGATCGTTCTCGGCGGAGAAGGAGGGAGCAGGGAGGAGACGGGTTGAGGTCAGGCGGATCGAGGGAAGGAGAGGGTGGCGGTGGTGAGGTTCTGACCGAAGGTGGATGATGGAAGAGGAGTAAAATCGAGGCAGAGGTCAGGAAAGATAGAGGTGGTGATGGTGGTGATGGTGGTTTCAGGTGGGGACTCGGGGTGGTCGACGGGAAGAAGGAAGAACGGGGGAGGAGAGAAGAGGAGGATGAAGGATATGTCAGCGTCGGCCACGTGAGCGGCAGAGGAGATCGGAGAAGGAGAACGATAGTGGTGGCGAGTCGTGTCGAGGGATGTCGGGGGAAAGGTGGTGATCGACTGGGGTGGTGGTGGCTAGTCGTGTCGAGGGATGTCGGAGGAAATGTGGTGATCGACTGGGGTGGTTGTGGCGGTGGTCGGGTTCCTCGAGGGCGATGGAGACGGCTGCGAGCTGTCATCGTTTCGGCGCAGGCGACTCCGGCGTGGTCAGGACGATGGCAGCAGAAGAAAGGAGGAGATGTGGATTCGGCTAGATAGGTTTAGGTTTGCATAGGTGATGGGTTTTGTGATGTGGATGATAAAAAAGTAAGGAAAATTATTATTTATACATGTAGAAAAGTAGGGTTGGGTGTTGACCTAGGGTGTTGGGCCGGTCAACATCCTTGGGATGGGCTTGGCTTTACATGGGGATGTTTGGAGGGCTAGGATTGCATGGTTTGAAATGCATGGCTAGGAATTGGTGAGGAGGTGATGTTGAGTGCTACACACTTCAAAATTATGGAGAAAATCATATGACCAAACAATGAAGGAAAAGTAGGTTTCTTCATGTGTTGTGTCCAATGGTGTGGACGCCTCAATGCACTTTTGTATAAAAGTGCCCAAAAATTAGAAATTTGCACAAAGATGAAAATTAGATTAAATTAATTAAAATTAATGCAAAAGGTGTTCTAAGATTAATTAGAAGTACATGGGGCTAAAATTAGGTGGAACATAAGTTTCATGGTCGTAGAGGGCTCAAAATAGAATATTATCATAAATTGGGTTACACAAAACGGGTCAAAATTGTGTCTCCAATTTCGATTGGAACGCACAAGGATACAAAGTTGAATTTATTTAGAATTAAATATAAACGTCTGCGATGAATATTGTGTGACTAAAATGTAGCACAAGAGAGCATAATTATAAGTTACACAAAGGTTAAAATAGAAGACGGGCACGTCTAGGACAAGGATGTGAAATTTTTAGGAAGACAATGGCTAGTGTAGTGCTCCAATTATCGAAGCAACGGTAAGGTGCACTAAGTGACATAAATATTGTATAATCATCTAAAACACAATGTTCTATTTATAACTGGATTCAAACTAGCCCTAGTCTCTTTATCTAAGCCATATAGGCCTAATTTTGGATGAAGGAATTTACAATCTACCCAACTTAAAACAATTTCTTCCTCGAAATTAAAATAAGGCATAATTCTCTCTATCTAATTTTACTTGATCACAATCTAAAAGAAATTCAACTCAAGTTGACAACATGAATTCTACCCAACTTAGAATTTATCCATCTATCACCTAAGGCTATACATTTAAGAAAACTATTTCTCAAATTACTTAGTCATGTTATTCAATCCTCAAAAATTTTAACACCAATATATCATATATGATATGCCCTTAATTATAAAAGATAGTCACAAGGTAATATGATTAGCCTATGGGGTATATCTAGCACTCTTTGTGTATCAAACTTATACTAATCATGAGGTTCGTCTTTCCGAAATAGGGGAAGACGGAAAGCAATAATAAGGAATTCAAGGTGGAGGTAATAGAATAGGGATCAAGGCGTTTAAGGAATTTAAAAGGAATTGTCAAGGCAGTTGTGGATTAAAATCCTATTTTGGTAGATTCTTACTCACAGGCTCATATCAGTACAGTTATGTAACCGATATAATATGCTCGGGCATATCTAGAGGGCAAGTATATTCATCTACTAGTCAACTATATATCTCAATCCACGTTAGGTAGTCATGCGAAGAGTGAACCAAGCGCACTATGGTTAGCTAGACCCTAATACACTAATTCTAAATAGACAATTATATTAGTGTGATTGATCAGACCCCAATAACACATATGTCATGAACAAGTTCGATAAAAGAATAAGCTTGCAAAACTAGGCTATAATAGCAGCATAAGTCAAGGTAGAAAATATAAGTACGCTGGATTAAGATGAAAGAAGGTATAATCTATATGGAGATATGGGTACAAATTATATGATTTAAAACTAAAGAATAATCATCAATTCATAATCTAAAAGAATAACTTAACTATCAAGTTCTAACTACCAAGCACATAATTTCAAAATTCAAGATTAACAACTATAATCCTAGCAAACTATATATCTTTAACATAAAAAAAATCACTTGGCCTACAATCAGAAGGGTTAGGTGGCACGAATTGAAAGATGAAGGAAAATTTTCAGTCGTTGCACAATTAGCGAGTGCTAAGGTTTCGGAGGAACGAGATATGAAATTAAATAGAGAGACTCTTGATAATATGATAGTTTCCTAAGGAGAAGTGGTATGCTAGTCTCTATGTTTGAGGTATGATCAAGGAAAATATTCTATTCATTCCTCTTGGTTTCCTAAGGTATTGTTCTGCTAGTATCAAGACAAGAATCTAAATTTATTGTTCTAATATTATCTCACTATGAAAGTTTGGTTTAGTCCTAATATTCAACCTTAGATTTCTATTGTTTCCTCGATACTAGGGTCAAACAATATGGTCAAATTTCTAACTAACCTTATTAGTGTCTATACTACTCTCAAGTCCTTCATAAATATAACAAGGGATAATGGTCAATTAATCTACAGGTAAGGGATGCTAGGGTTCATTAGGTATACTAACTTAGTGTTGTGTTAATATTATAGTGATATTCTTCTTAGGAATACTACCCTAATTATCATCCTAACAACAGGGATTCCTATATTCTAGGAGAGGCTATACTCAAGGAACTATTAGGGAAGCACATGAATCAAACATGATGCAATTATTTAAATAGAATGGATTGGAAGGAAGGTGAGTCATAGTCAAATATAGATGAGATCCTATACTCTAATCCTACTTGCAGGCTTGCTTGGTACAGTAACGTAACCAATACAATATGCTCTCGACCTGCAAGGGCCACCACTAAAAACATGCCACGCCCCAGTCCCAAAATATGTAGGACTAGGAACACGTAAGCATGCCAGCCGTATATATATAGAAACTTTAATATATGGAAACCATAACACCTGCGTACGTTGTATTATGAACAATAATTCACAAGTGGTATAAACTATCACAAGTCACAAGGCATAACTCTAAATCCCATCCACAGAAATCATAAAGAAATAAATAACCAATAACTATGTAACTACATCTCAATATGAAGTATCAAAGGATGATAGTTGGGTGGAAAAAAATCTATTACCAAACTAGAATATAAAATAAACAAAATAAATACATCAACTAATAATCACGAGGCTCGAAGAGAAGACCTCCTCGAAATATAAGTAGCAAGTCCGGATCTGCGCTCCTGCTAAGTCATGAACATCTACACCTGGAAAGGGACCAGGTTCTCGTAGGGACATAACAAGATACATAGAAGCAAGCCAATAAAGTACTAAAATAAACATCCAATGGGTCACCTAACCATCTATGTGATTATAATTTGAGAACAACTTTCCAACATGTGGGCTATCTGGCAATAAATAGGATTGGCATTATTCTCTCAGAGAATCAGGGGCCTACAAAGCATATCGTCCTTTGAATGCCAGAGGCCGCCAGTAATATATAGGGGTCATCACCGCCACGTATATCCGACGGAGCATACGGGTTACAAAAAGGAAAGTGCAAAGGAGCCCAAACGTCTTACTTGTTGTTCTCCCTACCCCATGATCTAAGCATGTCATATCCATGACACGATAATGCCTCTAATAACTGCCAAGTCTTCTAGCATGCAAAGTTTTTATCAGCAGTTATCCCTTATCGCACGTCCCATAAGTACAGGAGGCCAGCCTGTCACGCAAGTTCATGATCTATATGAGACTCACAACTCGTGTATAAAATATGTCACGGCCAATGAAACCTAATGATGCCTCATGATAATGGGGTGGTCTCATAAACTAGGTCAACATGCATATACATAATAAAAACTGAATACGACGACACCGTCGTTGCACCCAAGTTTCCTTGGACGCGCAATTTATATAGCAGTTAAAATATATGAACTACATGACAGAAATAAAATGCATGCATCATATGGAATATAAATTACAGTATAATGGCAAGATATACTTGCCTGGTAAGAAAGCTGTGTAGTACCAATAACTTGCTCCTGAAGTCTCGCAGAACAATCCAATAGTCCTATATACATATGATATAATATAGTACAACATCAGCAATTATACAATCACATACACAACCACAATTATCTGAACTTAGAGGGTACGCTAGATGTGATACTGGTCAACTAGCAGGATAAATTGTGCGTCTAACTACGCGGGTGTCACGTCTTCAAGTGTTGTGCAAAATCAGACAGTCAACTAACACATGTCTAGCCAGTATGTCGGTGTACACAAGGCAGACAATTCCCTAATATTCAGGTCACAAAGTCACATGCAAATATGCGAGAAAATCCACAGTGTCCTAGGGTCGCACAGTATAAATACATATATAGTTATAATTAGTCTTAGCATTTAATTACTTATATAATACATCCATATGTTTATATATATATATATATATATATATATATATATATATATATATCAATTTGATTATAATATGCGTACGTATACGCATACAAGTCATTGGGTTCACCGACACGGGTCTGAAATCAACCAACTATCATGAAGTATTCTAACCCTAATGTTATTCACACAAGTACACATAAAATAAAAGGAGAGGGACAGGTTCGAACCTTGGGGTGTGCGCACAGGGCACGAGGATCGAGGGTGACTGCTGCAGGTCATCTTCGGCGAGGTTGGCGGGTCTACGATGACGACGATGATGTTGATGATGATTAAGGTGATGATAATGATGATTAAGGTGATGGTGATGATGGTTAAGGTGATGATGATGATGATTAAGGTGATGATGATGATGATGATGAAGAGGTTGAAGAACAGGCATGAGGGCTGCTCTGGCCAGGTTTAAGGAAGTCCTGCGAGGGAGGTCGACGGAGAAGGTGAGGACAGTAGTCGGGGAGGTGCTGCTCAGGAAGGAAGTGAGAGGACAGAGTGGAGAGGAGGAATGACAGGGAAGAGGAGATGAAGTCGAAGGGGGTTGCTCTCAGGCGAGAGGAGGACGACGGTTGTGGTGGTGATCGTTATCGGCGGAGAAGGAGGGAGCAGGGAGGAGATGGGTTAAGGTCAGGAGGATCGAGGGAAGGAGAGGGTGGCGGTGGTGAGGTTCTGACCAGAGGAGGATGATGGAAGAGGGGGTGAAGTCGAGGCGGAGGTCAGGGAAGATGGAGGTGGTGATGGTGGTTTCAGGTAGGGACTCGGGATGGTCGACGGGAAGAAGGAAGAACGGGGAAGGAGAGAAGAGGAGGATGAAGGACAAGTCGGGGTCGGCCACGTGAGCAGCGGAGGAGATCAGAGAAGGAGAACGATGGTGGTGAGTCGTGTCGAAGGATGTCGACGGAAAGGTGGTGATCGACTGGGGTGGTTATGGCGGTAGTCGGGTTCATCGAGGGCGATGGAGATGGCCGTGGGCTATCGTCGGCTCGGTGCAGGCGACTCCGACGTGGTCAGGACGATGGCAGCAGGAGGAAGGGGGAGATGGGGATTCGGCTAGATAGGTTTAGGTTTGCATAGGTGATGGGTTTTGTGATGTGGATGATAAAAAAGTAAGGAAAATAATTATTTATACATGTAGAAAAGTAGGGTTGGGTGTTGACCTAGGGTGTTGGGCCGATCAACATCCTTAGGATGGGCTTGGCTTCACATGGGGATGTTTGGAGGGCTAGGATTGCATGGTTTGAAATGCATGGCTAGGAATTGATGAGGGGGTGATGTTGAGTGCTACATACTCCAAAATTATGGAGAAAATCATATTACCAAACAATGAATAGAAAATGGGTTTCTTCATGTGTTGTGTCCAATGGTGTGGACACCTCAATGCACTTTTGCATAAAAGCGCCCAACAATTAGAAAATTACACAAAGATAGAAATTAGATTAAATTAATTAAAATTAATGCAAAAGGTGTTCTAAGATTAATTATAAGTACATGGGGCTAAATTAGGTAGGACATAAATGTCATGGACGTAGAGGGCTCAGAATACAATATTATCATAAATTGGGTTACACAAAATGGGTCAAGATTGTGTCTCCAATTTTGATTGGAACGCACAAGAATACAAAGTTAAATTTATTTAGAATTAAATATAAACGTCTGCGACGAATATTATGCGACTAAAATATAGCACAAGAGAGCATAATTATAAGTTACACAAAGATCAAAATGGAAGACGGGCACGTCTAGGACAAGGATATGAAATTTATAGGAAGGCAATGGCTAGTGTAGTGCTCCAATTATCGAAGCAACGGTTGTAGAAGCATGAAAAATACGCTAGGAGGAGCTATACAGCATACTGAGGCAGAGCAGCGTAAACAGAGGCCTTCAGAGCCATCAAGCGTACAAGCAGAGCTTTTTCCGCTAAACACAACGTGAAGTACAAGCTCAAAGGACCATCCGCGTAAGTGCAGTACGTCCAGGCCGCTCCAGCGTAAACAGAATTCTTCATCCCCTCTATGGCGTAAAACTCAGCCGCTCTCAAAGCAGCATTAAAGCGTACGAGGAATGCTTCATCTTCCCCGAAATAAACCTGTCAAGTCACGCAGTGAACCTGACCTTTGACTCCTGACAAAAAGTGCTGCACGGCTACCCAGACGACGGCTGGAAATGATGACAGACCCCTCGGGACGCGCACCATAGTATGATGGCGGATCTCTGCATTTAATGCAGAGGATTTGGTTAAAATATCATCGAACCGTTGTTTACTGACGTCCCCTCAGCATAAACTGCTCTTTCGCGTATAAGGGGATACGCTGTCTTGTTTTACACAGGCAAACATGAGTTGTTTTACGCTCCGCAGTAGACAAACCGCCTGCCACGTCAAAAGCTGTACTTCGTACGGGGCTCGAGGCACGTCTCTACGTCTAATTGCACAGAGCGGTGATAGTTTCTCTCAAGGCACGTCTCTGCGACGGATGCACAGAAGGGCTGCAAACCTTTAAAATACGCCTCCGTATTTAATGCACAAGATGGTGGCAAATCTCTGCAAGAGATTTGATTATATCTTCAAAAGCTGTAATTCCGGCTAAGACGTCCATATCAGCACTCTGGCACGGTACGCAGCGGCTTCTACACCCATTCAAGATCTGTGCTCATTCGGCTTCTATGCCCATTCGGCTTCAAACGCCCACTCAGTCTCTACGACCATTCGGCTTCAAACGCCCACTCAGTCTTTACGACCATTCGACTTCAAACGCCCGCTCAGTCTCTACGACCATTCGGCTTTTACGCCTACTCGGCTTCTATGCCTATTTTTGCTTCTATGCCAGGGTGACAGTCATTTGGCTTCTACGCCAACCTCTTCTGCATAAGGGATACCTACCTATGTGGCTTCTACGCCGTGATCTTCGCAGCAGATATACGTGTTTTGTCCCCTTAGTTGGACACGCGTCACATGCTCACTCAAAAGGTCATCTATACGCAGGCATTGGTTATTTTAACCGTTGTGTAAAATGGTATTGTACTTTCCACTCCTCGGATTTTACACCGACGGAGTGGTCACTGACACCAAAACTCTATAAATAGAGACCCCTATCAATGGAGAAAAAGGTCGAAAAACTTCAAACTTGAAGATCGAACAAGGTCAAAACTTTGAAAGAAGGATCGAACAAGGTCGAACTTCCCAGAAAGATTGAACCGGAGGTCAAGAGAGAGAGAGATCCCGGAGCTCAGGCAAAGAGTAGGGATCGACGACTTTGGAATCGTGCATCCACCCTCCTTTGCAACCTTCGAAGCTGCTACATGTCTTCCATGGCACTTCTTCAACATCGTGTGGTCCAAGGGCTAAAGTGATCGACTGCAGATCAGACACCTATAGAAATTTATACCCAGATTAAATAAATTGTACTCCCACATCCTCGTATAGGATTAAATTGTACAAGTTTGTTTGTAAACCAAAGGGCTCGGGTTTCGTATAAACCCCGTCATTGAAATACACTTTCATTCTTTCGTTTAATACCACAAACAAGATGGTGACTCTGTTGGGGACGTCTTTCTCTTCTGATGAGGAAGTAATTGCTCAACATGATGCGGTATCTGTAGGAACCGTGAAGAAGACACTGGTCGTTCATTTCGACCAGTCTGCCTATGAAAATATGCTTCGAACCGGGGGTAGCTCTCACCCTCTCTCCGTCCAAGACAACAGGAAGCTGCGCAAGGTGCGGATGCCCAAGACATCCTCCACCATTCCTGTGAACTCTCCGATCTCTCCGACCAATGAGGTTGTAGCATCGCTCCCTCCGTGCCCCGCACGTAAAATTTAGTCTCCCGCTACGCGCGGTACAGACGAAACTTCGGGCAAAGCCTCAGCGCTAACCCAAAAGCATCCACTACGCTCCACGCGTAGAAATCAGTCTCCCGCTCCGTGCGGTACAGACAAAACTTCTGATGGTGCCTCAACGCCAAATCGGAGGTACAGATCACGCTCCGCGTGCAAGACAACATCTGACCTCTACGGTGAACTAGATGAGCACTGTGATCTCCGTAAGGGAAAGCAAGCGGCAGAGTACTCAACTTCTCGGCCTTTACGCCATCAAGGGAACAGTCTGCCTACCCTCCGGATTATGCGAGAAGCCGATGGCCGACTGAGGGCCTCTCCAGCTTTACGTCAGTCTGAGCGAATCTCCGAGTTACACCAGGCAAGGTCCCTCAGCGTAAAACTGGCTCAGGTTGCGGAAAGACACCCTCCCAAGGGATTATCCGCCACCCAGATGGTCAATCTGTTGTACACAGGTGGCACAGGGAAAACAGGGGTGCCCAATCTCCGCATGCCCGCTGATGGGAACAGAAGAAATAAGCCTTCGTCTTCTTCTTCGGCAACTCCTCCTGACCTGCACAAATATCTAATCCAGAAGCGTAAAGAGAGGGGACCTTCCAACATGTCTATTACGCCTCCTAGCTTGCACTATTGTAATAGTCATAAGGTTGTGATTAATTGCTGCTGTTCCAAAGCAAAATGATCGATTTTCGACCGGTTGAGCTACTCTCAGTCTTTCCAGGAAGAAGAGCCCGCGCATGCATTCGTGAACATGGCTTCACATATACCTAGAGAAGGGTCAAGCTCAAGACGTCATCCCTCTAGGCCTCCGAGCCGAAGGAGATTCGAAGACCTCCTCAGGAACACTGAAGCAGGGGTATTCCAAAATACCTGTGCAAGGTCACAGCAACCAGCTTCGTACTCGTCTGATTCCGATGTTGGGGGTCGCCAATCTCCCAGATCAGACGCTGAGAGTATAGAGTTGACTTCTGCAGCGACCTATACTAATCCTTCGATGACGCCCAGGGAAAGGGGAGTTTACGCCGTTGAAGATGAACGCGAGGAAGCTTCACCGTCAGGAAATGCGGAACAATGCATCACTGTGTTGGAGACATCTCTGAAACAAATGCAATCCATGATGGAGAACATGCACCAAATGATGCTAACTCAGCATGCAGCTACCATGGCTCAAGCGTCTGTCCCGCCAACTCAGATACGTGTGGGGGTGGACTTACCACCATCCAACCAGAGCCAAGAGCCTGCTCTAGATCAAGAGTTAGCAGTTTCTCCGCTTCCTCACTCGGAGAATATATTACCTCCCATTGGAGTCACGATGCAACCAACTCCGCGCTACACCGTAGTCCTACTTCCAACTGAAAATCCGATGCAGGCAGTACGGGAGTTGAAAGCCCAGTTCGACGCCTTGAAGCACAAAGATCAGCTCAAGAAACTGGGAATTAATCAGCCTTACCCAGCTATCTGGAAAGAAGTCCCTTTCCCTCCGAGGTACAAACCTCAGATTATGGCTCTGTTCGAGGGAAAAACATCACCAAGTCAGTACATAAACTATTTTAGTATGATGACGGTGTTGCTACAAGGGAACGATGCCCTCCTCACTCGGGTGTTCAAAGGTTGCCTCTCAGGAGTAGCCTATCAGTGGTACCGTAGCTTGGCGGACAACTGCATTACTTCCTTCGAAGACTTTAAAGCTTTATTCTTCACGCGATTCTACGAGGGCAGAATGGACGTGTCTATGTCCTCTCTCATCGAAGTCAAGCAGAGGGAAAAGGAAGACGTTCGCACCTTCGTCGAACGTTTTCGACAAGCCACCTTACAGATGCCTCCAGGAGTTCCAGACTCTGTGTTAGTAGACATTTGCAGGAAGAACCTCCTTCCCGTGGTCTCGGTGTTTACAGGACCATATCAGTTCCATGATTGGCCCTCGTTCATCATCTCGGCAGTGGCCGCCGAAGACAACAGTCGCAAGGTGCGCGACAATGGCATTATGATCTCCGCCTCCGATAGAGGCAAGAGGTCATCTCCCAACAGCGACAATCCTCGCAGCTCCAAGGGAAAAGAAGCTCTGACGGTCAATACGTCCAGACAAAAGACTGCGGCGACCACGCAGACGAGACCCGGGACCTCCAGGCCCGTCGAAGTCTACTCTTTCGACGACGATGATATCCCTAGTGTATTCGAGTGTCTCGTCAAAAGTGGCAAAATTACCCTTCCGGAGCTGAGGTGGCCCCAAGAAGTCGGCAGTACTGATGACCCCAAATACTGCATCTTCCACAGATACTTACACCACCCAACAAAGGCATGTTACATACTGAAAAGGAAGATCCAGGAGTTAATCGATGCTAAGGCCATCACTCTGTACAACACCGAGAAGACGGTCACGGCCAACATGATCTCTCTGCGGTTTGGCGATCTGCCCTCCCAAGAAGTCATGGACGGTGTCACGCCCATCTCCCGGACCACGATGGACATCATCAATCTCCCTCCAGCTAGGGTCAAAATCATGACCTGGTACCCCTAACCACCCGACAGGGCGAGATTATGTGGGTTCATCCGAATTTGGTGTCAGAGCTCGAGGAGGAGGCTAAAGCTACTAAAGCTACGTCTAGAAAAAGCTCCAAATGCAAACCATGCTATATAGTCGCAAATCCTTCGTCATCAGACGAAGACAAGGTATTTGCTGCGACCCGTTCAGGGAAAGCCTACCTCAACGACTACGGAGCAAGTCAGGAAGATGTGCAGGCAGACACTTCGGCTGCCAAACCTTCAGGACCAGGGCCCGTCGTACCAGATGCCAGCCCTTCAAAACCGACTCCGGCGGACAAGGGGAAGCAAAGAGAAGTCCGCTTCGATAAACCTATGAAAAATATTCCAAACAAAGGTTTTGAGAAGCCCTACAACTTCGATATCCTGGCCCAACTGGCTAATACACCAGCCAGGTTATCCATCTTCGAGCTACTCAGGCTCTCCCAAGACACTCGTCTAGCCCTGAGTGAAGCACTGATGCAGGAGGAGGCATGCTTGATCCAGCTCAAGTCCCCCGACGAAGAACCAGTGGCATGTCCTCAATGCCACAGTGTGATGGAAGGGGTCCCAAATATCACTTTTACCCAAGACGACATGCTGTTAAAACATAACAAGCATGACAGGCCCCTCTATTACACCGGGTACGTCGGTTCCATGGAGGTCGATCGGATTCACATAGATCTGGGATCGTCAATCAGTATCATCCCTCACAGTCTGCTCAGACCGCTGAGAATTCCTACCAGCGAATTGGCTTACACCACCACTACAATCGTGGGTTTCAACGCTAGAAGAAGTAAGCCGTTGGGGAAAATTTGCCTGAAGATCCAGATCGGCAACCTTAGATCGGTAGCCACATGTTACGTTATCGATTCAGAGGTGTCCTATAATATTTTGCTGGGAAGACCGTGGATCCACGACCACAACATCGTTCCTTCAACCCTACGTCAATGCCTTAAATATGTAGACGCACAAGGAACAGTACAAACGGAGGTGGCTGACCTAAACCCGTTCAAAGGAATGGAATCCTACTATTCCGATGCCATGTTGTACTCCCAAGACCACACGGAAGAATTGTCAGGCGAGGCAGAGAAGGAATCCCACCGGGAGCCAGAAGAACCCTCTGCCACACTACCGCTGTCAATCAGAGTGAAAGGACGAACCACTCGTCCAAAAGCCATAGAGCCTATGGCTATCCACCTGAACAAGACCAGGTCAGGAGAAGGGAGTGATCCTCTGGTGATCACTTTGAACCGGAAGCCCCCACCCTTGGTCATCAACCTTTGGCGCAACGGGCAGCCGACCGATGTAAATGCGACCAGGAACGGAGTTCCAGATGATAATAAACATCCTCTTTTCCAGTACGTTAACGCTCAAATTCCAAAATAGGAATCCACTCCCCGTGACGAGGTAGAACCCATAGCACGTAGATTCTTGGAAGTTATGAACTCCTACCGTCCGTATGTTTGGGAAGTAGCATCGTCATCCAACGTCGTCACGACATATGGACCACAGGAAGATTCTATCTTCATTCTCTCGCCTACCGGCAGCAGCCAGCGTTCAATAGTCTTCGGCCGCAGGCGCAATCAACCTGCTATCTAGGAAGATTCTTTCAATGATGATACTGAAAAAAATGCAAGTTCACCGACACAGCCCGCAAGCGCTGAAGATCATGCAAAACATGGGCTACGACTTGAAGCGGAAGCCACGCCTCAACTACGGAAGAGGCAGACGAACGCCGCCGTGTGGCGACCCCCGCTATCGACAAACTCGTTTCGGGTTAGGGTATGCCACCTCCCTTATGACTCCCAAGTCAGACGAGGACATCTTTCCCTCTTCCCAGAACGGCTCGTCGCCCCCCGACTCACCTGATGCTCTCGAACAAACACTATCAGTAAATATGGTAGTGACAGATCCCTCAGAAGCAGATGAACAGGATTTTGAGCCATTTGAGAATGACTCTTGGTCTCAACAAATGGATACGCAGTAGGAATTCCACTTCGAGCAAAGAGAACCTCCCACCAAGGATGAAGTTATCCAAATTGATGTTGGGGGCAAACTTTCGCCAAAGCCGATATTTATCAACAACAATCTTCCCCCAGCTGAAAGGAAAGAAATCATACAGCTGATAAAGGAATATATCGACGTCTTTGCATGGGATTATGAGGACATGCTAGGCCTAGACCCAAAGGTAGATACTCATAAACTCAATATATTGACCAATTCGAAGCCAGTGAAGCAGCACCAACGCCGGTTCCGCCCAGATATGATGGACGCCATCGAAACTGAAGTCAAAAAGTTGATAGCCTACAGTTTCATCCGGGAAGAACAACATCCCGACTGGGTCGCCAACGTTGTCCCAGTCATGAAGAAGACTGGGAAGGTACGTATCTACATCAATTACCGAGATCTGAATACGGCCTGCCCCAAAGATGAGTTCCCTCTTTCCATCACGGACATCATGATCGACAACACCTACGACTTTGAACGCATGTCTTTCATGGATGGATTCTCAGGATACAATCAGATCAAGATGCATCCTGAAGACGAGAAGCACACTGGCTTTCGGACACCATTGGAGGTATATTGCTATACGATCATGCCCTTCGGATTGAAGAATGTCGGGGCTACATACCAACGGACTATGAGTAACATATTCTATGAGCATTTACGCAAAATAGTAGAATATTACGTGGACGACATAGCCGTCAAGAGTCGCCACAAAGACGATCACATTCAAGACTTGAGGACGATATTCGTGTTAATGCGTCAACATCAACTCAAGATGAACCCTACGAAGTCCTTTCTGGGTGTATCCAGTGGCAAGCTCCTGGGATTTGTCATCACCGCCAAAGGCATCCAGGTGGACCCTGACAAAGTCCAGGCAATCATAGAAATGCGACCGCCCCGTAATCTGAGGGAACTCCGAGGATTTCAAGGCCGTCTGGCTTATATCCGGCGATTCATATCCAACCTCTCGGGGAGATGTCAGCCCTTTTCTCATCTCATGAAGAAAGGTGTATCCTTCGTATGGGACGAAGCCTGTCAGCAAGCGTTCGGAGATATCAAGCGCTACCTCACCAGTCCGCCAGTTCTGGTGCCTCCCGTCATGGGAAGACCATTCTTGCTGTACGTTCGAGCGATGGATCATTCGCTAGGAGCTCTTCTCGCACAGAAGAACGACATGGGTCATGAACAGGCTATCTACTACCTTAGCAGGATGATGGTCGGAGCCGAACACCGGTACAACCCAGTAGAGAAAGAATGCTTGGCTCTGATGTTCGCTATCCAGAAGACGCGGCACTATGTCGCCGGCCAGACTATTCATATCATCTCCAGGATCAACCCTCTTCGAGTACTGATGAGCAAGCCCAATGCTCTTAATTCCCTACTCGCGACTTGGTCGATGCTATTAACACCATATGACATAGTATACGTACCGCAGAAGTCCATCAAGGGCCAAGCGCTGGCTGACTTCCTAGCTGCTCATCCGATCCCGGAGGCCTCCAAATTATACGAGGACATTCCCGATGAAGTTGCAGAATATAATTCTGTAATGGAAACTGACGTATGGCAACTATTCTTCGATGGTGCCTCCAAAACCGGTCCTAGGGGAAACGTTATTTCAGGAGTAGGAGTCGTCCTGGTCACTCCTGATAAACTCGTCATCTACCGAGCATATTCTCTTAGCGAGCCATGCTCCAACAATGTGGCAGAGTACAACGCTCTACTAATTGGGCTCCAAGTCGCTAAAGAGCTGGGGGTCGAGTCCCTGGAAGCTTTCGGTGATTCTCTGCTTATCGTCAATCAAGTCAGGGGAATATATGAAGTCCGGAATCCAGACCTCATCCCCTATCACCGAGCAACGGTCGAGATAGCCATGACATTCAAAGGGTTCTTCCTAGAGCATGTACCTCGATCTCAGAATCTAGAAGCTGATGCCCTAGCCAGTCTAGCTGCAGATTTAGCCACTCCTATAAGAAGGCAGGATTCGATAATCCTTCTTAACAGAGATTTATTCTGTGAGAAGAACAACTTTCACATAGAACGCAGCTATACTGTGAAAATAGATCCCCCTAGAAGAGACTGGAGAAGTCCCTTCATAGATTTTGTCGCATACAGAATCTTGTCGGAGGACCCCAAAGAAGCAGTATCCGTCAAAAGATGATCATTACGCTTCTACTACGACGCATCTTCACAATGCCTATATCGCCGGACCTACGACGGACTGCTATTGAGATATCTCTCTAACGACGAAGCACAGCAAATTATCCGTGAAGCTCACGACGGCGTATGCGGAGCACATCAGCCCGGTCCTAAGCTACAGGATCGCATCAGGAGAATCGGCTATTACTGGCCTACTATGATCGCAGATGCAATACGGTATACAAGACAATACAGAGCCTGTCAGGTTCATGCAGACTTCATACATCAACCGTCTGAATATCTACATCCTACGGTTGCATCTTGGCCTTTCGAAGCATGGGGTATGGATATCATTGGTCCAATTCACCCGTCTTCTTCCAGAGGTCACCGGTTCATACTGGCCATCACAGATTGCTTCTCCAAATGGGCAGAGGCGATCCCTCTTGCTGAGGTAAAGGCGTCTAATGTGATCAGCTTCATCAAGCATCACGTCATTTATCGCTTTGGGGTACCCCAGAGGATAATTCACGATAATGGGCCTCAGTTCATCAGCCAAGCATTTCATCGATTTTGCAATAAAAATCGGATACACAATATTGCCTCTACGGCATATTATCCAGCTGCTAATGGTTTGGCGGAAGCTTTCAACAAAACCATTATCAAACTCTTGAAGAAATTCGTCTCTTCAAACAAGAGAGATTGGAATGAGAAGCTGGGCGAATGTCTCTGGGCATACCGCACAACGGTACGAACACCGACAGGTTGTATCCCATTCTCGCTGGTCTACGGGAGCGAAGCAGTTCTCCCCATTGAAATCCAGATCCCGTCACTCAGGATAGCCGTGACTAATGAGCTGACTCGAGAAAAGAATGACCTGTTAAGGCTCCAAGAGCTAGAAGGATTAGATGAGAAATACCTCCAAGCTCAACAGCGTATCGCGCTCTACCAAGCACGCATTTCCAAAGCTTTCAATCATAAAGTAAAGGAAAGAGTGTTCAAAGTCGGCGAGCTAGTTCTAGCCGTAAGAAGGCCGATGATTCTTACTCACAGAAGTAAAGGCAAATTCCAGCCCAAGTGGGAAGGCCCTTATATGATCGAGACAACGTTCTCAAACGGCGCCTACAGGATAGCCCAGCCTAATAGAGACCTGTTAATGGCTCCTATCAACGGCAAATTCCTGAAAAGGTACTATGCTTAATCTCCCCTGCTCGAGTGGAATATAGCGAGGATCTCAACTCTTACAAAACAACTCCCAAAATAAAACTAGCCTGGATCATATCCTATCATGTCTGTATGACCTCTGAATAGATATATCCTGCTAAAAAGTTTATCGAGTGTCTATCATGTCCATACTACCTCTGATATCACTCTCGCCTAAAAAAGAAAAAAAACTGTCATTTACATTCCGAAATGATGGGTCCACAAAAGTCAGAAAAGAGTCACTTTTATTTATTCCCGATAAGAGCAGAATTACATATGGGGAAGCAAAAAGAGAAAGGATACATCATGATGGGGGAGCAGTCAGATCGCGAATCAGCCGCTCCAGTGCAGCTATCTTCTCATTCCTGGAAACCAAGGCATCGGCGCGAGCCCGCTCCAGCCGTGCCTCGGGATTATTCGTAAGGGTCAGCTCAGCCCTTGCCCGAAGAGAGCCCGCACGGTCAGCTTCTGCATGCTCCAAATCCCGTCGCGCTGCGCTCAGTCGACCAGTGGCTACATCTAGACCTTCCAACGACTGAGAAGCCCACTCCTCTGCCAGAGCGAGTTTTTTCTTCAGCTTGTGGGCCCTCGCTGCATTCCCTTCGTGCTCGGATCGGAGCTTCATCTCAAGAGCGAGAGCCTCTTCCATGACAGCTTTTCTTTTATCCATCTCCAGCTTATGTGTTTTGATGGAGTTGTCCAGGCTTTCCAGCTGTGTAGAGAGCCGCGCAGTCATGAGGTCGTATCTGGCCTGGACCTCAGCATCAAAGCTGCCCCAAGTCAGCTGCAAGTATTCGTTAATAGGTTTCTCTAAACCATTAACCACCGCCTCCAGGGCGTCAGCTACCCCAGGATCGCCGAACTCCCTGACAGCCCCGATCGAAAACTGAGAAGTCTTCTTCAGGCGCTCAAAATCTAGACTCTTCGCCAACACCATTAATATCATCGTTTTCAAACTGGTATAAAAGAGGCTGGTATGTTGCTCGGTCAGCGCAACTAGATCCGATTGAACGTCAGGAGTGGCCGCGATATCAGCAAGTCCCCCTCCGGGAATGATTGCAGACGAAGTGGCCACAGCCGCCGCCTCGACGGGTGGTGCGACAAAAGAAGGTGCAACGACGACGGTCGAAGTCATCCGCATACTCGCGAGAGACGAAGTCACGATGACGGGTTCGTCCTCCTCTCGAGATGACAAAACTACTCCAGGCGAGCTGGCCCCCGAAGGTATTTCCTCCTCGAAGTCGAAAGCCTCCGTATCATCGCCAGGAGCTGGAGCAAGCCAGAAGGTGCCTCAACGCTCTACTCCCCGTGGACGCCATCCCCTGAGAAAAGGACCAGAAAGTTGATATCAATATGATGGTAATCTTTCTAAAGGGAGACATAAAGATGACATTTACCCAGAGCCAACGGTATATATAGCGCATCTGCAGCCGATGTAGCTAAACCACGCTTTAATGATGCAATATGAACTATCATACCTGGCGAAGGAGGTGGGCCAACCGACATCGCCCGGAGTTCTGCCAAGCCTTCACCAAGACGCAGTCGAGGTTCGTCAACTCGAATCTCGCTAGGCGTGCTCGCTGACACAGCGAAAGTTTTATCCGTTGCTGGTCTAGGGGAAGATTCTCCTATCTGCCGTGGCCACGCAGGCAATCTCGCTCCACTACCTGGAGCAGTAGCAACGACAGCGACCTCTAGCGAAGATTCTTCGGCACCGTCGGCCGGAACTGTAGAAGGTCCCTCTCTAAAAGGCGAGGAACCTCCAGCCAAAGAATCATCCCTGATATGGGGAGATGCAGGCTCACTCCCGGGAGCCTCAATACCAAGAATGCGGAGAGGACGAGCAACCGTCTCCTTCCTCCTCTTACGAAGAGAAGCTTCCTTCGGGGCAGAAGCCCGTCGCTTCACGGAAGAGACTACCAAAGCCCCCGCAGGCGGAGGCACTTCACACCTCGGCACCGACACCAGAGGCTCATCCGGAGTGCCAGACTCCTCACCCACGTCAGAAGAAACCGAGGGGACTTCAACTCTTCCCCCAGGCTTGGGAGAAGGCACCCTGAAGCTTTCACGCATGTCAAAATCACGATGGAAGGTGTTAATCGCCACATAGAACTGGGCGTAAGAATGGAGAATGCGGAGCTCCGTGGAGGTTGTAACGACCGGCACAATGAAGATTGCTCCTGTACAACCCATGATAAAATATCGCCACCCTCTGGCTCCATCAATGAGTCCGCCCCTGGACCTAAAGCTGGTGACGGCATTGCCCACGTGCAACTGATCGTACCCAAACTGCCTGGCGAACCGACTAGGCAAGTAGGGCTCGAAGAAGCAATGGTCTTCGCTTCTGTATAGCAGATGGGAGGGTCTAATGCAGACCAACCAATTAAAAGCTTCCAGAGAAAGATCGGTCTTCTCTCCACCTGAATCCTCAAGTCTCACCCCTGATTGATTGCGATGTACAGGAGGGGGAGTACAGAGGAGCTTCCAGCCATGACTGAGGTTCAACACCAGCCGACAATCCAAAGTTGTGTTCACATTCCAGGGAGAGTCCTTGTAGTTCGGCAAGAAGTTACCCCCCGAGCTGCTACCAGAGCCGGGAGACATCACCCGGGGATTGTGGAGAATTAACCATCCCATCAAGTACAGGTATGGTAACTCCACCCGGGGAAAACTCTCACGCCGAGCTTCATCGACGAGCAACCCATCAGTCATGGCTCTCAGGCCAGCCTGTATACAGTACACCATGGCAGGAAGCAAGCCCAGTCTTGCCCCGAACACCAGACGCACTGCCGGCCACAGGATGTTCCGGTGAATGCGGTCCGCGGATGCAGTACCGGACACTACTACTCGACGCTGCCATATCGAGAGGAAATCGGCCAACTAGGCTTCCTTAGACAGAGGCATGCGGCAGCGCCTCAAGTAACTATAGGCCTTAGTGCCTTAAGGGTACTTTCCTACCCCCTCAACAAGAATCTGATCTGGAGCTTTAGCCTCCTCCATAAGATCCTCAACGACCTGGGCACTAAGCACGCCCAAACAGTTCTTGGGCTCATTCTTGTCCCCCGAGAATTTCTCTGACTTGGCGGCCCTGGCTCGGTGGAAGAAGAGGTAGGACATCCACTTGGTGGTGTGAGCCAAATCAGAAGGCTCGTTATAAAAAGTAGTGCACGCGAAGTATTGACACATCAGCTCCTGATACACTTCCGCCACCCGAGGGTCCAAGTCCCCCAACTCCCGGTTGGTAGGAACATACTCTTCGTATGGGGTATCCCCTATCGGCAGTCTCGAGACCATTGCCATCTCATGGAGGGCCAATCCCAACTCCCCCAGTAGAGTGGCGAAAGTCTCGGTGAGCGAAATATATCGCTCCATCAGTGCCAAGAACAAGTTAGGGTTGGGAGGCAACCCAACACTAGTCGCACTCACAGCGGCATACAGTCCAATGCCCTCCAGTTCTCTCCGAAAGTGCTTCAAAGCCCAGTCAACTAGGCAAGTCCATCGGTGGTTTGTTGGGGTAATCCACCCATTGCACCGAGGATTCTCCTTGGGATATACCCCACCTCGTCCCATGAAGTCGTTGCAGAAGGTCGGCAATTGGATCGGCTGGATCACTGAGCTGTCTTCACTTGGGACACTGCCCGGACACAGTCCCCTGAACAGCGTCACAACGCCGGAAGGGCGGCTGACAAACGACCCCTGGTCAGCCCCTTTCAGATGAAAGATCTTCCCCGGCTTGCCGTGAAGATCGGGAGTCAACGTCCACGACATCCTCCTGGGATGCGTCGCATAGAAGAAAGTCGAGAAAGGATAAACCCTCGGCATCGTTGGCAGATACAAAACCAAATTCCCTGTAGGGAAAACCCAGGGTTCCCTCTTGGGCTTCGTCTGGGACTGTTTATCAATCATGTCCCCAAAGAGGAAAGTCGGCTTTATGTACTGCTCTCCGTCTACGTATGTCAGGGGCTCCCCGTTGATCATGTTCAGCAGCGTCCGCTCGCCCTGAGCCGATATCAAAAACTCCCTTCCCTCAGGATACTGGGGTCCGGAGATGGGAAATGCCACGTGGGACAGATCCTCCAGATAGTTCGAGTGCAGCATCCTGGCAGCGGAACCCATCACCTTGGCCAGTGGAGACTCACCCAAATCAACTACAAAAGTGCAAGAAAAATACGTTATTACAAATCTTGCACAAACATACAGACCAAAGAAACGACAGTCTGTGCTCTACGCCAAGATTGCACAAATTTGGTCATTTTACGCCGGAAGTCCCCTTCACAAGCGTAAAACTCAAATTTTACGATATACGCCAATTTTCGATAGCCAGAGCTTTTCCGCTCGGAACTACGAAAATATGGAGTTTTTACGCTGGAACATTAGAAATATGGGCGTAAAAGATGAAAATGCCTCCGTGCATCATCTTCCTCAAAGAGGCTATCAGCACAGAAGATGACCTAGCGCGGTCACGTTCAACGTGTGCGAAGGATTTATCATCTTAGACCGGGTGCGCTGCTCGTCGGCAGGATACTTCATTCAGAGTGAAGTTTACCTTGCCCGACCAAAGACTCCCTCGCTGGGGCAGAAGAATGAGAAGAAGAACCTATGCTCTTTCCCTTAGTGGAGGGGGTTTGTTTCGACGCCATTTCTGAAGACTCGAAGTGCTCGGAGAAGGAACGAAGAAAAACTCGAACAGTCGAAAGCTCTCTTTCGCAGAAGACCGATAAAAAGTTTTTCTCTCAAAGGCTTGGGATATATATAGAGTTCGAGTCGACTTCTCGAATCCTCGGACGGACTCCTCGAGACCCTAACCAAATCTCGCAAATAATAGGTGGTTATGATTGGATGCTACGTCAGCCCACTACTCTCAAAAGATGGACAGTCAGCAAATTTGAAAAATTCTTCACGCAAAGCAGTTCGGCGGTTTCTACGCTAAAGGAGCTTTCTACGCTCGACAGCAACAGGTCTACGGTTTTACGCTCGCAAGCTATAAGTCTATGATTTTTCGCCCGGATGCCTTTGTGCTCAGTAGCTTTTATGCTCGAGAGGCAACAAACCTACGACTTTACGCTCAGCAGATACCAAATCGATGATCTCACGCTCGGTGGCGCTCAGTTTACGCTCAGAAGCAACAGAACCGCAAACTTCACGCTCGGAGAAATTTTCTTTTTAGGAGCTACAGATCTACAGTTCTACGCTAAAGGAGCTTTCTACGCTCGACAGCTACGAATCTACGGCTTTACGTTCGACAGCTATAAGTCTATAGTTTCACGCCCGGATGCCTTTGTGCTCGGTAGCTTTTATGCTCGAGAGGCTACGAACCTATGACTTCACGTTCAGGAACCACAAGTCTACGATTTCACGCTCGATGGTGTTCTACGCTCACAGGCTACAGATCTCCAGTCCTACGCTAAAGGAGCTTTCTACGCTCGATAGCTACGAATCTACGACTTTACGTTCGACAGCTATAAGTCTATGGTTTTACGCCCGGATGCCTTTGTGCTCGGTAGCTTTTATGCTCGAGAGGCTACGAACCTATGACTTCACGTTCAGGAACCACAAGTCTACAATTTCACGCTCGATGGTATTTTACGCCCAGAGGCTACAGGCTGATGATTTCACGCTCCACGACTTTCCGCATATCCGAACAGTCCCCGAAGCGGTCAATTGCAAAGAGTTCACACAAAAGATACTCGTTCTTGACCCCAAAGTACCCGAAACATACAGAGTTCAAACATTGAGAAATTACTCTTCTCGGGTCCAAAATTGGAGGTTCATCCAGACTCCAATCTGAATATCTCGTCTATCAAGATGGCAAACTCAGTTTGATAAACAAATCCTCGACCCTGTTCCAAGGGAGTTTCGAGAGATCATTCTTGAAGACGAAGTCTGAACAAAATTTCTGCTCATCAGAAGCAGCAGTTCAGAGCTCTACGCGGTCCCTCAGTCCTAGCAACAGGACAGTTCTAAATGTTCAAAAATGCTTATCAGCGTTCTATGGACTGTTCGCTACGCGTAAAGGACCGGGCCTAATACTCTTCTTATCAGAGTTGGCGTAAAGAATCAGACGTGTCGAAGCTATACATATTCAGACTTCACAGCAACGTATGGCAAGATGATCATATGAAGAAGAAGAAGAAGACAATTTTATTAAAATCAAAATCATGATTACATATGAGAGAAATCCAATCTACAAAGGTTTTTTCTATTTTTCATGATTACATCTGAGGGAAACTCCGTCTACAAAGGAGATACCCCCTCGTCGTCTGAAGGCCGCCCTCGGAATCTATTTTGACAGGTTCTCGCATCAGTGATCTTCCTCTTCTTCCAACAAGATGATCAGTAGCAGGAGGATACAAAACTAGGCATATGACCCATCCTCAAACAGAAGGAAAATAGGGTAATTCTGCTTTCCTACAGACCACCGCCACTCTAGCCGGTCTGTCTGCCTCTCGTCACCAGAGGTAACTAGAGAAGGCGCCACTTGCAAGCGGTGTGGTCAAATACGACCCTTCCTCTCTCTTGGGCAAACACCATACAAAGTTGCTGTTTATCCCGAGCAAGGGAGGCTAAGATATCCTTCCATGATCCATCGTTGCAGTGGACACTTGCTCGAAGACGCCATCTTTTTCGGCTCCCTACATGCTGGAAGAACATGATCTCCTTCTTCCTCAGGTCGACCCGACGAACTCCGACGATCATCTCTGCATGGTGATGGGAATGTGGGGAGAACAGGTTAACCCCCCCAGCCTTTTTATAAGTGGAAGAGATCACAGCGGTCCCCAATAAATCTGCCATAAAGTCCGCATCGACCGTTTCAACGCTCCAATCAGAAACGTTTTGAGTTACGAGGGGCCGTTCATGCTTCATTCAAAGCGTTTCAAATTCCGAGGAATTTAAAAGCTCTGAAAGGGGTCTTGTAGAAGCATAAAAAATACGCTGGGAGGAGCTACGCAGCATACTGATACAGAGCAGCGTAAACAGAGGCCTTCAGAGCCATCAAGCGTACAAGCAGAGCTTTCTCCGCTAAACACAACGTGAAGTACAAGCTCAAAGGACCATCCGCTTAAGTGCAGTACGTCCAGGACGCTCCAGCGTAAACAGGGTTCTTCATCGCCTCCATGGCGTAAAACTCAGCCGCTCTCAAAGCAGCATTAAAGCATACGAGGAACGCTTTGTCTTCCCCGAAATGAACCTGTCAAGTCACGCAGTGAACCTGACCTCTGACTCCTGACAAAAAGTGCTGCACGGCTACCCAAACGACAGGTGGAAACTAGGACAGACCCCTCGGGATGCGCACCACAGTATGATGGCGGATCTCTGCATTTAATGCAGAGGATTTCGTTAAAATATTACCGAACTATCGTTTACTGACGTCCCCTCAGCATAAACTGCTCTTTCGCGTACAAGAGGATATGCTGCCTTATTTTACACAGGCAAACATGAGCTGTTTTATGCTCCGCAGTAGACAAACCGCCTGCCACGTCAAAAAATACACTTCGTACGGGGCTCGAGGCACGTCTCTACGTCTAATTGCACAGAGCGGTGACAGTTTCTCTCAAGGCACGTCTCTGCGACGGATGCACAGAAGGGCTGCAGACCTTCAAAACACGCCTCCGCATTTAATGCACAAGATGGTGGCAAATCTCTACAAGAGATTTGATTATATCTTCAAAAGCCGTAATTCCAGCTAAGACGTCCACATCAGCACTCTGGCACGGTACGCAGCGGCTTTTACGCCCATTCAAGATCTGTGCTCATTCGGCTTCTACGCCCATTCGGCTTCAAACGCCCACTCAGTCTCTATGACCATTCGGCTTCAAATGCCCACTCAGTCTCTACGACCATTCAACTTCTACGCCTACTCGGCTTCTACGCCAGGGTGACAGTCATTTGGCTTCTACGCCAACCTCTTCTACACAAGGGATACCTACCTACGTGGCTTCTACGCCGTGATCTTCGTAGCAGATATACGCGTTTTGTCCCCTTAGTTGGACACGCGTCACATGCTCACTCAAAAGGTCATCTATACGCAGGCATTGGTTATTTTAACCGTTGTGTAAATAGGTGTTGTACTTTCCACTCCTCAGTTTTATACCGACGGAGTGGTCACTGTCACCAAAACTCTATAAATAGAGACACCTATCAATGGGGAAAAAGGTCAAAAAACTTCAAACTTGAAGATCGAACAAGGTCAAAACTTTGAAAGAAGGATCGAACAAGGTCGAACTTCCCAGAAAGATCGAACCAGAGGTCAAGAGAGAGAGAGAGAGTCCGGAGCTCAGGCAAAGAGTAGGGATCGACGACTTTGGCATCGTGCATCCACCCTCCTTTGCAACCTTCGAAGCTGCTACCTGTCTTCCACGGCACTTCTTCAACATCGTGTGGTCCAAGGGCTAAAGTGATCGACTGCAGATCAGACACCTATAGCAATTTATACCCAGATTAAATAAATTATACTCCCACATCCTCGTATAGGATTAAATTGTACAAGTTTGTTTGTAAACCAAAGGGCTCGGGTTTCGTATAAACCCCGTCATTGAAATACACTTTCATTCTTTCGTTTAATACCACAAAGAATGGTAAGGTACACTAAGTGATATAAATATTGTATAATCATCTAAAACACAATGTTCTATTTATAACTGGATTCAAACTAGTCCTAGTCTCTCTATCTAAGCCAAGTAGGCCTAATTTTGGATGATGGGGTTTACAAGGGGGTTACATGGCCGGCCACAAGGAGGAGGAGAGAGAGTGCTCTCATTTCATTCATTCCCAAATTCAAGATCTATAATTTTTTCCTATTCTAATTCCTTCTATTCCCTCATCAATTCTCTACCAATTCTTCACCTATTTCTTCTCTATTCATCAATTGAGACTTCTACATCAAGGATCTATAAGAAGGAAGAAAGGAGCAAGAAGGAGGAGGCCAAGATCTACAAGGAGAGGAGCTACTTGACACTTTAGAACTTTTCATTGGGAATCCATCTCCTAATAGGTATATTTCAGTTTTTTTCTCTTCTAATAGACTCTAAATATGAGATTTAACCATGAGAAACTAACCCACATGTATAGGCTACCCATAGAAATTAGTTTTAGGTTCATCGGAGACCTACGGTGGAAGTTATATCCAATTTGGTGCCAATTTTGGAAGAATTTTGAGATTGGCACATGTAGTACCTGTCATTGGGTCTAATAGATATAAATACATTTGATTGCTTGTTTTTAACTAGTGTCATGTCTATAATTGGATACGTGTAGGTCGTATCTCGTCAATTTGACAAAATGAGTTGATTTTGGGGGTTTTCCTCCGACACGGGGCCTTGTGCATATCATATTGTGACACGGACACGTAGATACTCTAATTACTATACATATTGTGCATAATTAGTGTATTAGACTTGCTCGTGTCCTTCGGAATGTATTTGGTTGTGTATTGGAGCCGTATCGCAAGCGTATCATAGAGAAAATATGATACGGGTGCGGTGCACTCCACATGTTTGTTATTTGGTCCTTTTTACTATACGTACATGTGTAATTATATATATATGATAATTAAGTGATATATATGTATATGTTAGTGTATTTGAGTTTATGTATATGTGTGTGTTTGTGTGTGTGTGTGTGTGTGTGTGTGTGTGTGTGTGTGTGTATATATATGTGTGTGTGTGTGTGTGTGTGTGTGTGTGTGTGTGTGTGTGTGTGTGTGTGTGTGTGTGTGTGTGTGTGTGTGTGTGAGTGTTTATATATATGTACGTATGTGTGGATACCTATATAGATGTGTATAAGTGTTTGTGTGAGTGGCTATGTTGTTTGTGTATGTGTGAGGATGAGAGTTCAGTCGGTGACTGTGCCGTGCATAATGGCAGTGGGTGAGGGAGAGCAGGGTCAGTGCACAGCAAGTGTGCACTGAAACCCAGCAGAGGCAGCAGCCAGCGGATACTCTCAGCAAGTGCACATCAAGTGTGTACTAAAACCAGCAAAGGCAATATCCAGCAGATACTCTCAGCAACTGTACAACAAGTGTGCACTAAAACCCAGCAGAGGAAGCAGCTAGCGGATACTCTCAGCAAATGCACAATAAGTGTGCACTGAAACCCAGCAGAGGCAGCAGCTAGCGGATACTCTCAGCAAGTGCACAATAAGTGTGCACTAAAACCCAGCAGAGGCAGCAGCCATTGAATGCTCTCAGCAAGCAACCACAGCAAGGAAGGGGGAGGCACTGTGCAGCTACACAGCAAGCCTGCTCGAGGCAGTGCAGTGTGCAGCCTCATGTATCAGTTCAGTGACAATATCAGTAGAGGTATCAGTGTATCCATGCTTTTAATTCAGTTCAAGGTTATGAGGTATTGGTTATGGGTAGTTAGTTGGTAGTAGTTAGTTGAAGGTTTTGGTTAATAGTTAAGTAGTTGGTATCTATAATATCTATTTAGATAGTAAGTAATAGATATAGTTAGTTAGATATGTATGGTATTGTAGTTGGTTTTATAATTGTATTGATATATATTATATTAATTAGCCTATATTAGTGTTAGTTATAGCTAGTATTAGTTTGGAGTTTTATATATCTATTGGCATTAGTTGTATGTTGAGTTTTGGGTTACCTTGGGATACCAAGGTATTGGACCGATACCCAAGGTATTGAGTTTGGGTATCAGGATAGGTGCGATACGCATTGGTGCAAGGCCAAGGTATCATGTTTTCATTATTTTGATACAATATTATAATTAATTGACTTCTATATATATATATATATCTAAAATACTATTTTTATATTCAAAAACTTGCGTATCTTAGGATACGGCTCTTTGAGTGCCTTGTTTTTTCTTAGCTTAGCTAGTATAGCATAGCTTCATAGTGTATCGACTTAGTGACTTAGTATTAGACTCTTGCAACCTAGATTTCATTGGTTTGACTTAGAAATGGCGTATCGACCTAGAATTGCATTAACTTCACTTATTTTCATTCTTGAACCTTGTATTGATGCAAGTACCATATATAGGTTGTGTAACACCAGCTTGGGCATCGAGAGACACACCTTGCTCAGGACGTCAGGCGAGTACATTTCTCTGATAGTATTTAATTCATAATATTGTATATATGCATGTTCTAGAATTGTATACATTGATCTCGACACAGTGATTTCACGGACTGGTACTATATGGATCCCGTCAGAAGATGTTATCCCCTACCGTGTTCAGCGGGTACTCGTGTACATTATATCTCATCGTGTATATTGGGTATTAATTATTTCGTGTTCATACACTGCTCGTGTTCAGTGTGCTTATTCGTGTATACCCACCGCTCGTGTTCGGCGGTTATGATATTCGTGTACACCTACTGCTCGTGTTCAGTGGTTATATTTTGTGTTCGTAGCGTGTCGTGATTGGATCCATCGGTATTAGTTGGGGGTGGGAGAGTAGGAGTTGATTATGCGATCAAAGCCATTGTTATATCGTGTACATTCTGGTTACATACCTCACTTATAATCGTCTTACCTGATCATGTTCACCCAACCCGATCACATAATGAACTTGTATTCTGAGGCACATTAGCTAGTTTAGATTACAGTTATTTTATCATATTATTGATATTCATATTGTTGATCTATATTCTCGTACATTACCTTTATATCTATTGTTCATTCATTCATATGTCAGTGATCTTGTATTTTATTTTTATTATCTATTTATATGCTCGATTATTCTATTAAAACTGCTTTCAAAGGTATGTACTTTGCTCCAATCCTGACTGGATATATTTTTCCAGATGACTGGCTTATAGAGCAGTATCCTATATTCTACGGGCTGCAGGATGATGTACCTTTAGAAGATACTCCTATAGACCAAGAAGACATAGTTGCAGAGCCTGAGGAGGTCTAGTTATATTTATATTGGATTGTATTAGACTATTCTTTTGGTGGATTCATAGTATTGTATTATTATTTCAGATTGTGGATTGTATATTTATTCTTTCTTTGGCTATTCCATTGGTGCATTATTCTTCCTTAGTTTGTTTTGTGATTGAGATTAGTTATACTTGTGAGATACCGTATTGCTTCTCCATTCGGAGTTGAGGTAATTGACAAGTACCATATTGTATTATTGAGATGCTAGATAGTTAGAAATAACCCAGACAGCGTTCTACCGCCGATGCTGCGGCGTAGGCTGGGCATAACCATACACTCGTGCCCGAATATCCGGGTGCAGGTCGTAACAGCATGAACTCATACTGGCTATACCGAGTCCTAAAAGCAGTCTTCGAAATATCCTGTAGTTCATGTTGTTCAACCAGTTATCATGTATTTCATCCACTTGTTTCTTCAGCTCAACCAGTTTGTCGTTGTTCACTCTATTGAAATACTGTAAAATTAGCTCCGCACCTGGCACCAAGTCTATAGAGAACTCAATATCTCGATCTGGCGGTAATCCTGTCAATTCCTCAGGAAACACATCTAAGAACTCTGCTATCAAAGGATGCAACAACTCCTTATCTTCCACCATAGCTCCACAGATAATGTCTTCTCTATGCTCTGCAGCTTCTCTAGCAAACTCAAACTCTGGCTATCCTGGCGGGCTACACAAAACTATACCTCCTCTGCAATCTATACTAGCATGGTGTCTACTCAACCAATCCATCCCGAGTACAATATCGTAGCTCAAAAGTGGCATTACAAGTAGACACGCATTCAGCTCCCGGCCTCCCAGAGTAACTTGTCACGCCCCAGTCCCAAAATACGTAGGACTAGAAATACGTAACACGTCAGCCGTATGTATACGAACTCCAATATATGAAAACTATATACACACGTACGCTGTACATGAATATCCAATCCACAGTGGTAATATACTGTCACAACAAGTCACACGCATCTATATCTCATCCACAGCACAAATAATAGATAAATGGGAAATAAATAGCTGAATAATAACTGAATGTCAAATAAGCAGTCTCAAAGTATGATAGTCGGATGAAAATAAATCAACTGCAAATCGACTATACCAAAACTACTAAAGAGAGAAGAGAATAAACTCTAATATAAGAATAAATGTCTCAAAAAGAATAGCAACTAAAATCTCTAAACAGCTGCAATGAATCACATATAATCCGAAGGTAAGACCTCCTCAGTCTGATAAGTAGCGTCAGGTCCAGATCAGTACTCCTGCGGATACTCCTACTCATCTATATCTGGAAAGGTACCAGGTCCTCAGAGGGGCATAACAAGATACATATAAATATGCCAATAAAGTACTAAAATGTAAACATCCAATGGGGTCGCCTAATCGTCTAAGTGAATGCAGTTTGAGAACAACTTTCCACCAAGTGGGCTATCTGGCTAAAAATAGGATTGGCATGGTTCTCTTGGAGATCCAGGGGCCTACAAAGCATGTCATCTTTTGAACGCCAGAGGCCGCCTGATAATATATAATATATAGTGGTCATCATGACCGCGCATCTCCGGCGGAGCGTACGGGTTACAAGGGAAAAAGTGCAAAGGAGTCCAAATGCCTTACTTGTTGTTCTTCCCACCCTATGCTCTAAGCATGTCACATACATGACACGATAATACATCTAATAACTGCCAGGTCTACTAGTATGCAAAGTTTTTATCAACAGTTATCCCTATCCGTCGTACGACCTATACGTACCAGTGGCCAACCGAGTACGCAAGTCTGTGTCCTACATGTGACTCACATTCGTGTAAGAATAGTGTCATGGCAAATAAAACATAAAATGCCTCATGAAAATGGGGTAGTCTCATAAAGTAGGTCCAATGCATATACATAAATAAAAACATAATACGACGACACCGTCGTTGCACCCAAGTTTCCTTGGACGCGCAATTTATATAGCATTTAAAATAAATAAACTAAATAAGCAAAAATAAAATATGCATGCATCATATGGAATATAAATAAAGTACAATGGCAAGGTATACTTGCCTGACAAGAATTATGTAAAGTGTACGCGTCCAAATGTCAAGGACACTAGATCAGGAACTAATGTCTCCGAACAAATATCTCCGGATGTTGAAATAGACAACACCAATATTTCCGGAATCAGCAAAATAGCCAAAAATTACTACCCTTTCGTCCAATTTGGACAAAGGGGCAAAACGGTAATTTCGTGTCAAAGTAGGGTCCACATGTGGGCCACTTTGCACCGAAAAGTGTGCCAAGGGTAACAGTCTCTAAATAGGATAAATTATAAGTCAAACAAACTCTAAAAGTTATTATGAACTCAACGGTATGTCCAATTGTGGATTTCGGTGAGCCGAACACAATTTCGAACAAAAGGTCAACCGTAGGGCCCGCCAATTGGCGACTTGGTCAACTGTCTCAAAATAACGTAAAAATTGGGTCACAGGACCAGCGCGTTACCACGAGTCCAGTGGCACAAGTTTTATCGCAATCTGACGAGCGTGCACTAAATGCGCATGGCTTTTGCAAAAGTTATAACAGGAAGGATTTGTTACGGATACGGCTGATTCTGACACGCACACGCGTCCGAATCAGTTTCCACGAAATCTCATACATCCGGGTACATTGTGTGCACTTTTTGGTACACTTGGTACACGACGGGGCGGTCCTGTTTGGCGGGGCGCGCTCCGTATCATAATTTTTAAAAATCTGGAAAAAGTAGGTTTTCGGAGTTTTCCGATAAATTTAATTCTACACACAGGAGTTAATAATTTAATGTAATTAACAAAAATTAAACTAGGTCAAGTGGTCTCCGCATACCAACAAGAAAAATCGAATTTGGATCTCTGTGGTGGGAGATACGAATCCGTGAATATAGGTAGTCACCGCAGTTTTCTGTGATACCCAAAAGTTGTCATTTTCTGTCAACTTGGACGCTATTTTCGCCTAGGGTTATGCGTTGTTCGAGGTCAACTATCATACAGATATTGAAGGGGGTTAAGTAGTGAACATACCGGTGAAGGCGGGGTCGAGTTTGGTCGAGCGAGGTGACGGAAAATGCGTCGTAAACACAGGTAAGTTGTTGTCCAAACTGCAGTGGGTTGCGCGTCACGCGGTCGTCGAGGTCAGTTTTCGGAAGTCTGTGGCTTGACTGGGCACGGTGGCTGGCGGCGGACGCTCGGGCTGGCGGCGGTTGCTAGTTCAAGTATGGATGAAAAGATCTAGGGTTAGGGTTTTGGTCGGATGTGGAGATTTATATATAGGGGGACAGCGGGGTCGGGTCCCTTCCACTCGCGGGGATTCTAAGTTGCTGCTGCTGATGTTCTTAGTTCTAAGCGGGAGGGCGGGTAGATAGTTAGGGTAGGGTTTGGGTAGGATCCATTTAGAAATTAAATTCTTTTCTATTCTTTTCTTTTCCCATTTCTATTATATATATATATATATATATATATATATATATATATATATATATATACATAGAAAAATTCTAAAAATTTATATTATTGTATACCATTAAGCTAGCAACTGTCCACGGGGTCTCCTACATGGAATAAATAAGGAAAAAATTATAATAGCTCCATAATTCCTCTAAATGCACAAACACCCAAAATAAAAATTAAATAAATTTTATTTCTCCTAATTAGCCACTAATTACTATAATTAAATTAAATAATTAATTAAAAAGGTAAATACGGTTTTTAGGATTAGGGGTTTTACATAACTCTCTGTTCCTTGCAAATATCACTAACCAGGATAATGTCTCCCCCGGTCATGATCTTGCAAGTCCTAAGCAAAGGCTCAGCTACCAAATAATGCTTCAATGCAAAAAAAATAGATACAAAACTATGGGAAGCACCAATATCATACAATGCTAAAGCTGAAATAGAATCAAGAAGAACAGAACCTGCGATGACATTTCTGGTGGGCTCGGCCTCCTCGACCATCATAGCAAACTCTCGTCCCTAAGGTGCACTCCCCTGATACTGGTGCTGGGTATAATGCTGCTGCTGGGTCGGAAGCGGCGGTCCCCTCGGCTATACTATAAGTGGCCTCGTCGGTATTATTTGAGCTGGAGTTGCTCCCCGAAATGCACGACGGGGGTTGGAAGGACAATCCCTCAGCTAATGCCCCTCGGTACCACAATACAGACAAACTCCCAACCTCTTCCTGCAAACTTTCTAGATATTGTCGGGCTTCTTACAAAAGTGGCAGGAAGCTTGTTGTGACTGTTTCTGCTACTGTGGTGCCTGGTGAACGGTGCCCTAGCTGGTGTCTGGTGCTGTTGTGGTTGCTGAAAAGGTCTAGACTAGAAATGAGGATGCTTAGCAGACACTGTGCTTCTACTAGCCCCTAGAAAAGAATTACGGTCTCTCTTGGATTTCAAGCTCAACTCCTGGTCAACCTTATGTGCCTCCGCAAGTATCTCTGATATGTTAAGGTATTAGCTAATATTACTAGATAAACTAATATAGCTAGTAGACCTTAGTACTAACTAGTATAAGGCTAGTTTGACTAGTATACCCTAGTAGGGACTTAGACATGGCTAGAAACATAATGCTTAGTTAGTTAACCATGTTTATCCTTTAATTCGCCAATTAACATTGATATCTTATATATAGGTCTTTGTGACTCCATTTTGGACCTCGATCCTCACACATTACTCATGACTCTGATAGTTTTTCATTTATGATGTCCTCTATGTTTCTTCTATTTTGTGTAGATATCCTTGATTTTCTCGATACTTTGTTTCACGGATTGGTATTCCTGGATTCAGTCATAAGATGTTATTCCTGGTAGTTCCTGGCATATTTTTTGTGCGAGCCATTATTCTTGTACATGTATGGACACTGATTCATAAGAGGATTAGCACCCTTCTCTTGGAATCCTGTGTCATAGCGTATCATGGTTAGATCCACTATATCAGTTGGGACAGAGAGTAACTAGTGTAGATATGCGATCATACCCCCACAGTTCTTATTTTCCTTGCTTAGTATTAATCATACACTACAAGTATGATTAACCATTCTATGATTCTCGAGCAAGTTCCCAAGCCGATCACATATTTTCACTGGTACTCACTCACTTAAATGCATTTTTTTATTCTATATATGATGTTCATATCTCTTGTATGTATTTTCTGTATTTCCTTATTCCTGTATATTTCTAACATGCTCTATTCATCTTTTATATGCTCTCTATTTACTGTTACATAGTCTTTATCATTTATTGGAACTGTTGTTAGAGGTGTACTTTGCTCCAATTCTGATTGAATATATTTTTTTAGTTGACACTGAGGAGTGGTATCCCACTCACTACGGGCCTCAGGACGTAGTTGGCTTAGAGCTAGAGACTATGGCTTAGGAGGGACTCATCCCGGTTGAGACAGACGACACTTTACCTATAGCATGATAGATAGGTTTATATTGTACTGGATTTGTCTTCAGCTTTGACAGTTAGTACTCTTTTACATAGAGACTCATTGGATATTATCTTCTGTCTTGTGAGTTATATTTTGACTCTTCAGTTCTTTATATCATATTTGTGCGTTGTTCCATCTAATAGTTCTATGATTGAGTATTCATATTTTAATTTGTGGCATTATATGTCATGATGATCATTATTGTTAGATAGTATAGTTTACCCAAACAACGTTCTACCGCCGACGTTATGGTGTAGGCTGGACGTACCTACGTTCTTATGCATGTACATCGGGTGTGCGTCGTGACATATTTTTAGTGGTGGCCAATGCAAGTCTTCGAGGTCGCAATTAGTACAATTTGTAGTGGTGCTCTGATTTGAGTACTATTATGAGCCTGTTTTAAGATATAGGATATAGGTTATAGGCTGGGAATACTCAATCACAACTAGGAAGAAACTCTATTGCTCATTTCAACTATTCTTCCTTGATATTTGATAATTGAGCTTTACTTCTTGTTTCATATTGATTCTTTTCTTCCGCTTTGCCTCAGGATGCCGCCTAAGACACGATCACAGCATAGAGGAGCAGCTTATGAGGAATCTACGACTTTCCGAGAGCCTGCACCAGTCACTTCTCCGGTGATTGGCGTATCAGCTACATTCGGAGGTCCACCTCCAATACAGAGGGTTGTTCCAGCTATGTTTGAGGGATATCCACCTCCACCTCCCGTGCCGGCAGATGCGACTCAGGTGTTCGTATTGTTTTGCGAGAAGATGGAGGCTCAGAGGCTCTAGTCAGAGGTTCACCAGAGGCAGACGAACGTGTTGTTACAAGGCATTGAGAGTGCTCATCATTTTGTCTTTTCTGCGGTAGAGAGACGAGCTCCGGTGCAGCAGCAGGTTGCTCCACAGGTTATCCAGCTTCGGTCGGGTAATATCCAGGAGTTCAAGAAGATGGAACCTCGAGTCTTCAAG
Organism: Iris macrosiphon; assembly: GCA_036927795.1. NCBI lineage: Eukaryota > Viridiplantae > Streptophyta > Magnoliopsida > Asparagales > Iridaceae > Iris > Iris macrosiphon. Next base: position 52,231,435 of record JAYESA010000011.1, read on the forward strand.
GGGAACGAGGGTATCGTCTACGCTGATCATTGGCTAATGGATATCAAGCGTCTAATGAGGGTGTCCCGACTTGTTGAGGATCTGAAGGTTGAGGTAGTGGGACTTCTGTTGTTCGACATCGCCCGCACTTGGTTCAGGAATAAGCCACTTCTTGTTGATGAGGGGCAGTCTTGGGAGGTGTTTAAGAACCTCTTCAAGAAGAAGTTATTTGCTCGAATGGACAGATTGGACTTGGGAAGGCAGTTTGAGGGCCTTACTCAGGGTAGCATGTCCGTAGAGGAGTATGCCGCAGAGTTCGGGAGGTTGAGCCAATTTGCGGAGTACTTGGTGAGGGAGCCAGAGGTTCGGATTATTCGCTTCTGCGAGGGTCTGAACTGGGAAGTAAAGATCCTTATTTCCTTCGTGCGCGTATTTATGCCGTATCGCATGCATAGTGGTACGTATAGGCTGTTTTGACTACTTCATGACCTATTTGGCTGTCTTTTTGCTAAAATCTCACAAAACTTAAAACATAAAAATTGTAGGTCTCTGTTTTGGCTTTCCAAATCTTTTTTTGAATCATCTCATTTGGAGTTCAAATGAGAGAGTTATTATCAATTTGCTAAAGGTATCAAAATTTTCTAAAATGCATAAAATTGTTTCATGCAAAATATTACATGTTTGGTTGTTTTAGTCCATTTTTGATATATTTTTTCAACTATAATGATTCCTTAACATGACCTACTGACCTTGTATAGTTAGGAAGAGCGCATACACCCTATACATGACATAAGTACATGTCCTCCAATGAAATCATGATATTACATTGTCTTATTCTTGCTAGTTACTCACAATAGCACACCTATGTACTGATTCTCATGTTGATTTCATGTTAGTGGCTCGTCGTAGCGCACTCATGACTTTAGATTCTTTTACTGTCCTATTAGTGCCTCATAGTAGTACTCTTACGTCCATGTATTGGTTTATGTCTTACCTTTTGATGGTGACTCATTGTAGTTCACTCATGTCTTCTTATTTCTCGTAGACGCTAGATACTGGCTCGATGTAGCGTACTCCTGACCATGATCCTTCTATTATCCTTTTAGTGGCTCATAGTAGCGCACTTCTGTCTTATGACTTATATATTTTAGTTGTGGCTTGTCTTATGCTTGTGCCTTTAACTGTCAAATCATTGTCCAATCTTGCATATCTCTGAGAGGAGTACATGTCCATGATGGATTCTGCAGAATGTCACACCCAGAATCCTAAATAATGTGTTAAGGATTAAAACAACTAGCTTGAATAATTAGATCATTGGGAAGGGAGAACATCTAGGTTACATTCAGTCCCAGTATTTCAGCTATGTTTTTCGAGTTTTTTTATAGATTTGGAGCTCTCCGTCATGAGGGGCACTCTTCCAGCTCACCGTCGAGTGATGCATATACATGGATCACGCAGACTCGCAATTGTGTGATATTTATCATTAGGAGCACATCTTTGGGTGGTATATCTGTTATACTTCTTTTTCTATTATCGGTATTTGTGGTATCTTTGACAGTCTGCAGGGAATGTGACCATAGAGAGGTTCTCAAAACTGCATTTGTTAGTAATTAGAATTTGTGATAACCCTAGTTAACTAATGATATCAAGCTGTAGAAAATGCTTGGTCGTGCTTCTTTGGTTGAGCGATATTTACTTTATGCTCGCGTACGTCTCTTATTTCTTTGTATGGTCATATGTGTTGGTGGGTGTCCATAGGCTAGGTTCGACTCGGAAAAAGAACTATAACCCCGGTCCTTGTTTGGTTTAAGGGTTATCGCTCCGATTTCGAGATGTTCCCGAGATCTCTTGTCGCTTGTTGTCTTATTATTTTGTTATAGCCATATATTCAGTGTACTATTCATATATCCCGAAATACCTTACATGTTCTTAGTTATTGTTTTGGCACATTACATGATCACATATTCATTTATTTTACTTGTTCCAAGTATACTTTATGTTACATATTATTTGCTTAATGTCTTTTTTATTCTCGAGATAAGTGTAGCGGTAGCGCCAGAGTCTCGATCCATATTTATTTATTTCTGTCTCTATCCGTTGTTGTGTTCTATTGCTAGTTTTAGTTCATAGTTTTGGCTTCATTTATGGTGGGGTTTTGACCCCACTGGTTTTGCATGGCCAGATCTAGTAGCATACCCGGAGGATCTACCTTCACTCTCACTAAATGGCTCATACTAGGAGGATTGCGGCTCGGATTAGTGAGTGGGTTATCTTTATCTCTCACTCTATGTTGTACTTTTATTTTGTGGTATTTAGCCAAGGAAATATGTTAGTCCTTGCTTCTGGGTCTTTGTTTCCCTCTGTCTTTGGATGACATATGTGTATTTTCTAAACCGCTGCTAGTTGTACATTTATGTACCTTGTGTATATTCAGTTGATGTATTTTTACATTATGTGAACTCTCATAATTATGTATGCATATGTGTTTGGGACGTCTTACCCATCGCATATATGATTTATTCTTTATTGTTTCTTGTGTTGATTGGATTGAGATAGGAATTTTCTGACCATAGGAGTCGTCGGTGGCATGCTAGAGTCTCCCACTTGTCTTTTAGATCGCCGTGAACGTATCTCGAGGTACCTTTGTACTCGAGAATACGTATCTGGATTTGTTTTGCCCCCACTCTCCAATATTCTGGTTCTGAGACGTGACAATGATTGCCCACGAAGTAAGTATCATAGGCTAAGACTATCAGTAAGTGGAAGAGCCTTAGCCACCTAGCACTAGAGTAGAAGTAATCGATTTAAACATATATTTGAGTAGAATATTGTAAGCATAATTTAGTAAGATCTCTAAATAATTCTTGAAGTAGAGTCATAGGCTAGACTTGGTGCCCAATTGTTAATTAATTAAAGAAGTATCTTCTATTATATGAAAGCCATAATTTTTAAATTGGAAGAGTTACCAACTAGAGAAATAATAACATTGAGATAATGATAAGGTAACTAGAAAATCCTTAAAAGATAGTGGATGGATATGTAAAAATTCTAGTAAACTGCTTGGAGATAGGAGTGAGCAATATTTAAATGATGTTAGAGTTATAGTAGAAGAGTGAATCTCATATCTCTTTAAAGGAAGAAGCAGTTCAATCAAATAAGCAACAGAGCACCAAATTGAAGCAACTCTTTCAGATCATCAGATCATTCAGAGTTTAAGATTGTATGAGTAATCAGGAGCTGTGGTTTCGATAAACTATTCCGACTCTCCGTAACTATCTTGAACAACATATCTTTTCTCTTCTTCAATCTTGTTAACTTATTTACTATTATTATTATTCACTTCTGATGATAGTTAATTTATTTAATTAATATTAAAAATCATGTCTCCTTATTGAAGCTTATTCCCAATATTGTTTCTTTCCTCATGATTATTTAAATTTGTTATATATTTTTTCTCCTTCTAAATTTTCTTGTCTTGGTCATACCCTTATTTCTATGCAAACACTTTTACCTCTATCCTGAAATAAAAATGTATTATCTTACTTTTACATGTCTTTTCTTTTCTTTTCATACATGTGCTTATCTAAATTTTGAGGACAAAATTTAGATAAGGTATGTAGATTTATAACCCCTATAACCTAGAAATTCAATTTGGAAATTGAATATATTTTCTAGATAAATTTTTTGAACATGATTGAAACAATAAAACCTAAATTATATCTTTTGAGATAATTTTAGAAATATTAAACTAGTTTGTTTTAATTTCAGAAAATAAAATCTTAATTAGTGTTTTAACTAAATACTTATGCCAAAAGTAGTTAGATTAATCGTGGTTAGTCAATAACTAACAAAGCTCTAAAATGAACATTGAATTTTGAATATTGAGTTAGACAGTTTTGGAGTAAAAGAAATTTGGATTTAATTTGGAATTGAAATTATTCCCAATAGGAGAGCTCCCTAGTTCTTTCATAAGCCTCTAGAAAGGAATTCAAATTTCAATCCCTAGAATTAAGGAACTAGGCTAACTAACTATCGGAGAAAAAATGAATACAATTGAAACAGAATTCAAAAAGTAATAAAATATGGAAATAAAGCAAATGCTTTTAAAATTCCAATTTGTGAATATATAAACACCGGTATTGGAGAAAAAAACATTCTAAAAAATAATTCAATTCCCGCTCTTCTATTTCCAATCCGAAAATATCGGATCATTGAGAGATCTCAATCACCTTCCTCCTCCCTCTTCTAAGCCTATCTTCCTCTGCTCTGCCTCGTCATCATCAACTTGTCGTCGGACGACAAAGCATGGAGCTTTGTTCTTTTGTGGCAGCAGTAGCTGTTAATTCTTACTGATGTGCCATCATGCCTAGGATTGCCAACAACTTGTCGCCAACAATTCCTGAGGTCAGCAAGCCCTGTCCGATCTCGTCTTGCCTGATAAAGAACCATTCGGTTTGCCTTCACACCCTGTGCACATGGTAGAGCAATTCATGTCAGAGTTGAAAAATAGCAACAACGTGACCCGAAGCTTCGTTGACTAGATCCTAAACCTCCCGACGTTTGTCGATCTCTGGAGACCCACCCCAAATACCTTATAGTGATCCCCGAGAACTTGGTTCTTGTGCTTGCGTTAATGAACACCAATTCTATCAAAGCCGTAATTTTTGTACAACTTTTGAATTTGGATCTTGAGACAACTTTGAGGTCCAATTCCTCCATCGATCAAGCAAACAAGATGCAGATATTTAGAAGTAACACGAAGGAAGTTCAAAGACATAATCAAAGTGGATGAGACCTAGTAATTTCTAGCCTATTGCAGGCTCGCTGGGCATGTTACCATACCACAAGCGATAAAGTTGACCTACATGGGCCACCACTAAAACCATGTCACGCTCCAGTCCCAAAAATACACGGGACTAGGCCACGTGGCAATAGCCAGCTGTCACATCTCCGAGGATATCCCAATTTAATGGATCCTAACGGAGAGTTCTATGCTTTCCTAAATACTAACATGTCCCATATAAATCAACAACAAGTAATCTAATCTCATCCATAATATAAACAGCAAGAATGTACTAATAATAAATGCTGGAAGATAAACGCTAGTCTCAAAATATCATAGTACAACCAAGAATGTCTGGTGGGAACAAACCCACTACTATGACAAAATAAAGTACTGAAATGATAGATAAAAGAGTAATGACTAAGGCATCGGCTGACTAGATAATGATGCTCCCAATCCTAGGCAGAAGGCCTATCAAGTGATCACGGAAACTCTGATGGTAATACCTCTAGCTCCTCTGCGGTAGCGAACCTCGTCTCCTGCCCTGGGCCGTACACTGTGGGGTAATATACCTCGTCCAAATCTGGAAAGGTACCAGGTCCTCAAAGGGAGGTAACAAGATACATAGAAGTATGCCATATAAATAAATACTGAATAAAATAAATAAAGGGTATGCTAACCAATCTAAGTGAATGCAATGTGAGGATAACGCTAGTACGTATGGGTAGGTGTAGGCATATAACGTCCAATACTCCGAAGAGAGTTGCATCAGTACAGTATATCGTTCATATCGCTCCGAAGAACGTGGCATCAGTATAGTATATCGTCCATATCGCTCCGAAGAATGTGGCATCAGTGTAAAGGAAGTCATTGGATCCGTGGCTCCTCCGAAACTACGGCTCCAATGTGTGTACCCCATACGCCTACTAGTTGTCCTCCCTGCCCAATGTAAATACACAAGCCGAATACTCGACGTGCATACCACGCATCTATATGCCAAGTCTCTACTAATACAAATCCTAAAATACGTACTATCTGTGATGCATGTCACACGCACCGATAGCTAGTCGAGTACGCGAATCCGTATCCCAATATGAATTTGCCACTATGAAACGTGTAAGAATGTCAGATCTCGCAAGATATCAGAGTATCCACCAATGAGGTGAGTCTGCTAATGACTAGGTCAAGTACACTAACCATCGACGCAACCGTCGACTGCACCCGAGTCAATCTCGGACGCGCACAGTCATATGAAATAAAGCAACAAGAATCATACAACATATGCATAATTTAAATTAGACAGTAAAAATGGCAAGGTATCTTGCCTGGGTCCTCAAGCTGTGAATGCCAATAGCCTGCTCCTGCAGTATCTCCTGGTTGGTCCAGTGACCCTAAACATACAATATAATATAGCAAATTCTAACATCAGACACTAAAGTAATATATACAAAACTACGACGCTGCTCTTATATACTGACGCAAGGGTCACGACAGGTCGACTACAGTGGCGCGCGTACACGTAGCTAAGATGCACGCGTGCCCTATCCTCAGTCATCGTGTACCTCACGATAATAAATTACTAAGTTATGGTTTTACGACGCTGCATTACGTCTTGTTGAATTACACGTCATTAATTCCCATGTTAAGTGTATTAGGTCTCTGTCTACGTTTTTAGGTGGAATGCAAGTTCCTTATACCATTCTTATGATTGGGAATAATTATCATATGTTAATTACTGATTAAATCTAATTAACATACATACCCACATATAGGGTCCCATATAAATTATTTGTGTCCACGTAACGACACACAACCAAACTCGACGACACGACGATACATTATTCATGATACAATGGAGAAAGAGGCCAAACGAGGGTTACCTATTCGAGGATGAACGTGGGGGTCTGTGCTTGAATTTTGGCCGTCCTCCGGCGAGGGTGGCACTTCGGCGTCGGCCGGCGAACAAGCAGCAACGGCAGCGGCTGTAATAGCAACTGCAGTAGCTGCAGCAGTCTTGCAGCGGTGGCAGCGGCCTGGCCGACGGGGGAACGGCGCCTGGGTGAAGGTCAGGTCGTGGGGGAGGTGGTTCTTCACCGGATAGTGGCGGTTGGCGGCGCTAGAGGCGGTTGGAAGCAGTCGGGATCGGTCATCGGGTTGGCTATGATGGAGATGGTGCTAATGGTGAAGGTGGAGACGGTGGCGATGGTGGATGAAGGCACTGTACCGGCGGCTGGGGTGGTGGTCCGACGTCGAGGGGGTGATTCGGTGGTTGGAGTGGCGGCCTGAGGTGTTGACTGGTCAGAAATAGGGGAGGTGCTCGGGTTTTAGGGTTCGGCTAGGTTTGTGAAGTTGAGGATGATGGTGTGATCTAGGGTTTTAATGGGAGAGAAAGTGTATTTATATAGGGGGGTTTGTAGGCTGACCTCGGGGCTTGGGCCTGTCTGGGCTCTTTGAGGTGGGGCTGGTCTGCATGAGAGGGTGTACATGGGCTTGGTTAGGTCTTGTTTTGGGTGAGCTTGACCTCAAAATTTAATTAGATTAATAAATGCAAGGCGTTCTTTTAATGAATATTGTGTAGCTAAGATGAGACTCAATAACGAGTATCTAAAGTTACACAATGGTCAGATGGGTAGTCCGGCATGTCTTGGAGATGTTTGTGACATTGGGTTGAAGGTAAATGCTAGTGTGGCATTCTCACCTCGAAGCAACGGTAAGGTATATTAAGACATATAATTATTGTACGTTAATCCTAATTGTAACCAAATATATCCTAGTCTCTTAATTTAAATAAAATAAATCCTGAATTGGTTGAGGGGGTTTACACATAAAATAGTTAGGATTGCCTACCCATAAGTCCAATTTGGACACAGGGGTAGAATTGACAGTTTCTGGTCAAAGTGGGATCCACATGTGGCCCACTTCGTACCGAAAAATGTGTCGAAGATAAAATTTTCAAATTTATCAAACTTAGTGTCTATGAGTCCAAAACGATGATACAAACCCAACGGAATATCCTAAACTGGATTCTGATGAGCCGATCACAAAATCGCCCATCAAGTAAAGCCGTGGGCCCATGATACGGGGTTTTGTTAACGTTTTTAGAATCAAACCAAACTTGGGTCATAGGACCAGCATGATGCTACGAATCCGATGGCGTAAATTTCGTCGCGAAACGACAAGCACAGACGAAGTTACAGCGAATTTCATAACTGGCCCGATACGGATCTTTTCGACGGATACGCATTGATTCCGATGTGCACGCACATCCAAATCAATTTTTGCGAAATCCCACACATCCGCATTGACGATACGCATCTTTTGATATAATTCGCATACGACGAAGTTACCTCATTTAGCGGAATGCACCCAGTTTCGGGAGAATTCGGGTTTTAAAAACCAAATTTTTGGTCAACTTTAACCGTGAATAAAGCACAACTTACAGCAAATTAAAATAAACTAATTGCAGAGTTTAAAACTTGGTTATATTATCTAATTTGTTATTCAATTGAATTTTACAATTATTAAATAGGTTGGACGAAAAACGACCGTGAACTTGGGAGTTCGGGATAGTTTCCTGAACTAGAAAATTGGACTATTTTCATGTTTTTGCGTCGCGGTTTGCGACCAACACAGGACACAATACCCCAATCTAATTTCACAGAGTTCGAGAGGATCACAAAATGAACATGTCGCAATAAGCCGTTCGAGAATTGACACAGCAAGGAGGAAGAAAAACTCACCGAAACAGGGGTCGGCCGCGGTGCTACGCGTGAACGGGGCGGCACGGCGGTGCACGTCTGCGGCGGCGGCGCACAGCTGCTGCGGTGGTGGTCGGTGGCTGCTGCGGGGTGGTAGTCGATGGGTCGTCGGGGTGGCAGTGGGGTGCTCGGGGTCGTCGCCGGAGGTGGAGAAGTCGGAGAGGAAGACGATGGCGGTGGTTGTGATGGTAAAGGTGGTGGTGGTGATCGGTTGATATAGGGTTGGCCGCGGCGGTTTCGGAGAGGTGGACCAGAGGGTCGCGGGCGTTGGGGAGGAGAGCGATCGGCACGGCGGGGGAGGCGAACGGGGTCGCGACGGTCGGAGTCGAAACGGTCGACGGGGAATTAAAAACTTCGATTACTGTATGAATTGTATTAACGGGTCGGGTTGGCGGGTTCGGGTCGGGTTGGGTTTAGATCCGACCCGTTAGGGTTGGGTTCAGTTGGGTTTGGTTTATTTTGGTTTGGTTCAGGTTGGTTCGGATTGGTTTAGTCTGGTTTATTTTGGTTTAAATAAAACGATATTTTTAGCTATTTAAAAAATAGTTTTTTAGCCCAATAAATTCCAAAAAAATTATACTATATCCAATTATTTATTTTACACTCAAAATATAGTAATATTTTAATATTTAATTTAATTCACAAAAATATTTATCCCTGAAGAACATTAATTTTAAATAATAAAAAAATCACAAAAAAATCCCAAAATTTATATTTAAATTTTTAAAAAATCTGGGTGTTTACACATATGGGTTGGTTTCTCATGGTTAATTCTCAGATTTATAACCTAAATTAAGGGAAAAAACTGAATTGTATCTATTGGGAGATGGATTCCTAATGAAACCTCCAAAATTGGTAAAATTAGCCTTCAACTTGTAGATCCTTGCTCCTCTTTGTAGATCCTTGCTTTCTCCTTCTAGATCCTTACTCTACTAGCCTCCAATGGTGATTTAGGAAGGAATTAGGTAAAAATTTGGTAGGGATTTGATGGAATTTGGTTGAGAAAAATTCTAGATCTAGATTTGGAATGAAAAATAAAGAGAGAGAAAGTCTTCATCCCCTTTATATAGGCCTCACTTGCCCCCTCCCTCAAGCTACTATGTAAAGTCTAAAATACCCCTTGGGGCCTCTCATGAAGAAATTAATTAAGGAGGGAAGGTTCTAGTCTAATGGGTTTAACATAATTAATCATTCTCCTAATGATTGGGCTTCTAATTATTGGACTCAATTCTAACTAGGATTAAATGTTGGTCCATGGATCTAATCTACACTAGTTAGTTCCACTAACACAAGTCCAAAAATAAATCTAACATGCTAAAAATAAATAAATAATACAATAAATAAATATTCAATATGCATAATATTTAATAAATTATGAAATGACCAAAATATCCTTTCCTAGAAAATTTGGTAGTGACACCTATTTTTTGTTTTATCATGATTTCCAGTTTTAGTCTTACTATACCCAGCTTCATATATTGTTTCAGAACTTGGCATTTACAATTGTACTTATTTCTAGTTCATCATGACATATTTATATGATTTGTATATCTATTTAGCCACAACAATACCTTGCTCTAATCTTGACTGGATGCATTGATATTTTAGGCTACATTTATGGAGCTTGTGCATGGAATCGAGATAGTTATTTTTTTCTGGTAGTCTGAAATGCATAGTTTTCATTCGTATGGTTTCAGTCTATTTCCTCTATAGATCTTGATATGGTTAGTTTGTAGAAAGATTTGTGGATGGATATAATTCATGTTATTATGGCCAATAGAAATTATTATAGTATATACTACATACTACCGCCGATGACTCATCGTAGGCTGGACATACTCACGTACTCGTATCTGATTATTCGAAAGCAGAATGTGACACAAGTGGCACTTTGATGGTCCACTTTGCAATTAGTACATATGCATCGGGCGAGCTATCCATTTCGATAAAAAGATAAAGGGGAGAACATGATGATACTCAGTTGCTGGATGTACAAATACTTCACAAAATTTTAACTTTCTCACACACATTGCGAGGGAGCTATTTACATTCGCTCGTATCAGAGTTACATTATCGTATCAGTTACGGTTTGTTAATTATCAAAATAGGGGAGATTATTGGCCCAACTGGTCATGGTCAACTTGATTTTGATAATTAACTAAACTTTGATTCGATATGTTGCGATACGGTACAACTGAAGATCATCACAAGACATTACTGCAACTACATCACAAGAAGAATGCTGAAAATTTGCGTCTGGTTATTTTTAATTTCTTATGTATTTTTATATTTTATTTGAGTTTAGGACTAATATGAATCGAGTCGCACTTGGCAACTAGATGTCACCCAAGTTCACTCAAATAAGCCTACCTAAAACCAGTTTAAACCCAACACACTAGTCCACTCAAAATAGCCCAAAATCCTAAACCCAACATTCTAGAACCTGAGACACAGAACTCGGCCAGAATTTTGTCCCTGACAGAACTCGGATTGAACTCTGTCAATCCAAAACCAGAAATCCTAGTTCGAATCGTTCTTCCTGAAGACCAGGCTCTAACGTTCAGAGTTTTGAACGTTAGGGGACCGAACTCTGCCTGAACTGTCCAAAAAAAACCTATAAATAGCCTTGAAATCTATATCATTCTTACTCACTCATTCTCACTTTCACCTATCTATTTAAGATACTCTCTGAGCTTAAACATTTCCAATCCCCAAGCAACAACTTCCCAAATCCCTCTAAGTGCTAAGTGCGGGATCGATTAGAAATTGTTCGAGTTGTAGTTACTTGAAAAATTCTACGTCTCGTCTTCCAATTCAAGTGTGAAGTCGGCGTGCTCTTCAGATCAAAGAACGTGGTGGTTGTAAGAAATCGACAAGAGCTTTGGATCAAAGCTTGTGTTGTACGCTATTGTTATAATAGTGGCTTAACACCGGACAAGAGTACCTGGGACTAGATTATTCCTCCACGATGGACACCAATATACATCATGGTGTTAGTGTTTGTGACTACTACTCTTCACCTTTCTCTATTATTTACTTGCTAAATTTTGTGTTGGTTATCGTTGGATTTGATTAGAGGAATTATTGTGTAACTCTATTCACCCCCCCCCCCCCCCCCCCCATTATAGATTTGCTTTCAGGTCCTACACATAGAGCATATATACTACGAGAGAAGAGTTAGTAGCAGCATCCTGAAGCGACGAAGTGTTGTCCGGAGTTCTGTCCGTGAGAGATCTATTCCGAGGGTGATAAGGAGCATTATAGAAATTTATTTCTTTGATCTTGCTGGTTCCTGAGAACTGATCGACGAAAATAGTCGAATCTTGTTTTGAGAAATGGTGATCGTTATCACCCCAGCAAGACAAGTTTTTTTTTGTCGTTTCTTGTTGTAGCTACTCAGTAGTAAAGTCTTAATAGCTTTCTCTTCCAACAACTTAATTCTTATTGCAATTTTTCTTTTCTAAATTTGTTGTAATCTTAAAATTGTAATTTGATTTCCTACGTACTTTCTACGAATTTCTGTAACCGAGCGACAACTTAACCCTTCAATAGGTTTTCCTCTTTGTATTTATACCATAGTCAAAAAGCTTACAATGGATAACAATATGATCTTTAACACATCTCAGTATCTTCTTATTTAGTTGGCACTATCATGTTAGATATAACTGAATACAACACATTCTTTTTTCTTTTTTTAATATCAAACCGTCAATAAATGGAGGTATATTACATGTTGTAACTCAACGGTAAGTATTTAACCAAAAAAGAAAGTAGACATGTTGACAAGCCGATGTTAGCGGGTTTAACAGTTTCTGCCATAAGAAAATGAGGGGACACATGTGAAAGAAGTATGTGGAATGTCTAGGAAAGTGATTTGAGACTTGGACCTAGCTTAGGTTGTGCTAGCAATTGGTCGATTACAAAGAATTTATGGGATTATGTTATAGATGAAGCCATGGTCCCGACCAAAGATTTGTGCTTACAGATGTGCATACTGAAGACTTGTCTTTGCTCTTTAGGTCATAAAGGAGTAGAGACGTATATATATCGTCATTTTTATGAAGATTACAGGATCCCAGTACTTCTCTGTGTGCAAAAAACAAAAAAAATGTAGACGACTTAACAACTATGGCTGCATAGTTCATGTACAGATGACATTGCAATTGTAACGGATACCTAAAGGTAAGTAGTTGTAGAAGTAGTAGTAGTGGTGAAGAAGAATCATCTTACGAATTGTTGTCACGTTGTTGCCCCAGTATACGTAAAAGTTATTAAAAGTTGGACATTCCATAATTCCAAAAAAAAAAAAGGTTAATCTGAAAATTATAGGGCTCTGATTCGCGTGCAGATCATGCATATAGTGAATTTTGCACCGCAACTCATGGATCCTACTATTTCTAAGAGCATCTCCAACCCTATTGTGACTATGGAAGAAAAAAAAAATTGTTGCTACCTAGGAATAGGAATGACAATTTATTTAAAAATTCTTCTCCAATACAATTGTCAAGTAAATTATGAAACTTACCTGACAAATTATAGAAAATATTGTAAAATTGATTATCTAGTTCTTGACAATGCATTTAACAATGACTTCGTCTCCGTACCATAAAATTATAAATAAAAAATATTTTAAAAAAAAAAAAAGTTGTAAAAAAGTATTTTATATCTAAATCATTTCAATACTTTTGCATTGGAGGAAAATCTTCTAATTCATTGTCTTTCATGGATATAATTTTGCCACCTAGGAAAGTCTCATGCCACAGAAAAATCACAACACATTAGGAAGACAATAGGGCTGAGATGCTCTAACCGATACATAGTGATAACATTGATACAGTCGGTATTTAACGGCTGCCCCACCTGCCCTCGACTGTAGCATTAAAGCATTGAAGTGATTTGTACAAAGCTAAAAGAATAAATGTTGATGGGATATGGTATGAACAATGATATAGGATGGATTCGAAAACAACAAATGTGTGCATAATGCAGCCATAATTCTACCAGCCTCAGCAAGAGGTTGCATCTCTAACTAAAAACAGTATATACATAGCACTGCCTCTACTTTCCCTCTTTCCTAACTTTCTAGCAACCGAGACATTCGTTTCACTCCCTGTGAGAATACTTTCTACCTTTGTGTACTGCGGAGGAGGGTGTGCCAGAAGCCTTAAGTGAAGGAGAAGAAGATGGTGGTGAAGGAGAACTGCAGGTCTTAGAATCGGCTACTGGGATGTAGGGCTGTGATGCCACATGATTGAGAGCGACCGCAACATCAGCTATGATTGGTCGGACATGGGGGTGCTCCTGGAGACACATCGAGATGACGACAACCATTTGGTGGAAAGCTCGAGGAGGGTAGCAGCCTTCTAGCAATGGATCGGCTAACAAGTAGAATCTCCTCCTGTCACTGAGAAATGGACGGGCCTGGTAAAAAATTATAAGAAAAAATATTTTAATAAATATGGTATCAGTATAAATATACAGAGGATAAATAAGTGAGAAAACTGGCATCAGGATAAATGTACCAGGTTTCATATACTTTGGTACTAGTAATTTCATATATCGATGCATAGCACACATAATAACAATGAAATAATAGCCCTGCCACATTTGGACACATAGCTCATCTCTTTATACAGGTATAAACAAATTTCAGATAGTTCTTGATCTATACGAAGACTTGCCTGATAAAAGATCAACATATTTATACCGGAAATTTTAGGTAAAAGTGTATATAAGAGACCATTGCTACTAAAACTAAATTACATAACATGGCTTTCTGTGAATCATGGAAGTTAAAACACAAAATTTGTAATACCAATTAATACAGTAACAAATTTTCATTGTCCTGAATCTACCCGATAAAAGAAAATTGTGTATGAAAAAGGTCTGTGTCAAGAATGAATGGTTCAAGTGTCTTCGGTATTCATAAGAGGATAAGAGAACACAATACAGAAGGAACCTTGAGCAGAACAAGGCAAGCCCAGTGTGGACAAGACCCAGTTGGGCCAATCACCAATTCTTAATAGTCTGAATGTCGAAGCATTTGTATATTTGTGTCTCCATGAGTGCCTCCTCATGTATGCATATCAGGTGTAATGCTGCATTAGTGAGTTGGGATGCAGAAATATATAATGGAAAATCTGCATATATTGAATTGTGCAAATATTTGCAACAAAGGAAAACAAATAGGATATTCTTAAAGAAGAATGAAACAACTATACTGAAGGAGAATGGAAGTATTCAGTATCAAATAAGCTGACAAAGAATTGAGATAGTAATGGTGTATGCCACAGAAACTAAATAAAGACGCAGAAGGCCTAAACAACAATTGAAGTTTAAAATGAAAGAGTAAAACAATATAATCGGGTTGAAAGATCTGAACATCATGCACGGAGACGATCTTTAATAGTAACAATTATTGTTTGATGCATATGGTCAAGGGAAGATAAAAGGCAAATCCCCAAAATGTGATATTCCATGTTAGCATTAACAAAAATTATTTTGCCATAGTATAGTTAAAATGTATGTTCAATCATTCTTCTAACTTACACTACATATTTGGCATGGACATATTTGGCATGGATGTATTTTATATAAAGAAACAGAAAATATCACTTACACCAAGACTACCACTCTGTTTCCTTCTTTCTATAATTGGAGTCAGGACGCTTCAACATTTTTAAACCATTGCATTGAAAGGTTATAAGATGACAAATATGACGATGGGGGAAATTGTTATATAAAAAATAAACTTACGGAATGACCAAAATCTACACAAAACAAGCCTTCAGCAAGCAGAGAATCAGCTGCTTTGAGCAAATAACAACAAAATTGGTTTACCTACATGGTTGCTTTTGCTTACGAAGTGTTAACCTAAGACAAAAGAAATAATCATGAATCAAGGATCTGGGCTTGGGTTTGGAATTTGGCTACAACACCAAAATCAAGCGGTTAATATGAAAACTTGCCATGGTAGAACTCAAGTGGGGCCCTTCTTCATTGGTCTTGAATATCAGACATATATGTACCTTAATCAATGATAATGGAGTCAGTTTCACTGCCAAAAAATTGGGCCATTGGTTTCTCATGTCTAAATTTCGAGAAATCACACAAGAATTTACTCCGGCGGATTGCATTGTTCCGTGGTAAGGCATTCATGTCAGAGTTAGACCAATCAACGAAGTATGCATCCCTTTGCTATGGCTTGGGCCATGGAACATTTGAAATTAAGAAATAAAACCACACCTTCCAAGTAACAACTACTGTCAGCCTCACCAGGTAGTTTTTTGGACCCTCTCTGAAAGTAAAGCCACAATTCTTTTAGAAAGGGGCTAGGGGTGGCAATCGGGTCAGGTCGGGTCAGATTCGGGTTGACCTGTTAATGGTCAATCCGAACCCGACCCATTTACGCTTGACCCGTTTAGATAAACCCAGACCCAGCCCCATTTACAGATGGCTTAGATTTCAGGCGGCTGGATATAGATCTCAATTTGTCAGATGGTCGTGGGCTTCTAGTAGAGGAAGATGACAAGGCAGACTTGCAGGAAAGGATAATGTGAAAACTGGCCGTCAAGGTGGCAATTGAAAACAGAAAACTGAAGCAATGAAATGGTTCATTGAGGAGGCAGGTGAGTCTAAGGCAAATGGACATTCCACAAAGACATCACCACCACAACGACCGCAGATTGTGAAGACGGTCGAATTCTTCCAGGTTCTACAATGAGAAAATTTTCCGTTTCCTCTCCGCTTGCTTTTTATATATGTAGTGACTGCAATAAACTAGGAGCAAGTGGTTATTCAAAAGAGAAGGGAAAAAATTGTCCTTAATAGGAATGGTCAAGTGCACGTGTTAAGGTCAATATTTTCTCATTTTTAGTGTTTACTAAACGGATCAAAATGGGTCACCGTGTAAACCCGAACCCGGCCGTTTATTAATCAGGTTAAACGGGTCAACCCCTTTATGCCCAAACCTGTTTAGGGCTGACCCAAAACAGTTTAACAAGGCGGGTTGGTGGGTCAGGCCGAATTGCCACCCTAAATAAGGGCCAGATTATTTACTTACCCCCTTGGTTTTCGAACCCAAGACCTCTCCTTCCCTAACAAAGGCCTCAAAACTTGAGTTGTCCAACCCTTAGTTGAAAGAAAAGCATCCTTAACTTCTGTATAAAGAGAACATGTGTTCTCGGGCAGCTATTGCAATAGTTGTACTTGTACTTTGGATTTTTAATGATGCAATGATTAGTTCAACCACTTTGCTAAAAAAAGATTTACTTTTAGTCTGATTTATAGAACTCATTCATAAGAACCCTGGTCAGAAGTCTAATCAAGATTTTTTGGACCTTTTCCTCCCATCTCCAAAGGAGAAAACCCCACACAATTGCACCGACCACCAAAACACAACCACCGACATCTTCAAACTTGACAACTACAACCGCTCACCTCCTGCGATCACCACATCGCAAAGTCCGCGGGATAACCCTCCACCACATTGTCACGACTATTTAAAATGTGGTCCACCATGTTTAAAATATTAGCCAAAGTGAAGTTTGGAGATGGAGAGGAGAAGGGAAAGTAGGAGAAGAGAGAATATGAGAAAGGAGATTACAAGGGCCTTAAACCCTATGTTGCATCTCATGTCTATTTATATTGATATGCAATACACCCACAATTACTATTATACCCTCATATGATAAATAACAAAATAAAATAACTCTAACACCCTCCCTCAAGCAGGAGCATATAGATCAGACATGCCCAGCTTGCTACATAAATCAGAAAATTGACCACGAGCAAGTGGTTTGGTGAGGATATCTCCTAATTGATCCTCTGACCGAACATAAGGAGTGACAATCTGTTTCTTCAGCAACAAATCACGAACAAAATGACAATCCACCTCGATATGCTTCGTGCGCTCATGAAACACCGGATTACTTGCGATAAACATTGCCGACTGATTATCACAATACATCTCCATCGGAATAGGAATCATGATTCCCATTTCATGAAGAAGAGACTGCACCCACATCATCTCAGAAGCTGTATGAGCCATCGCACGGTACTCGGCCTCTGCACTAGAACGAGCCACAACATTCTGCTTCTTACTACGCCACATGACAAGGTTGCCACCCACAAACGTACAATAGCCAGAAGTAGACCTCCTATCACTGCGACTGCCTGCCCAATCAGCATCACTGAATCCAGTCACCGTAAGCAACTGGGAAGGTTTGTACAACAAACTTTTTCCAGGTGCACCCTTCAAGTATCGAAGAATGCGAGAGATAGCCTCCCAATGTGGTTGCCGAGGGGCATGCATAAACTGACTAACTATTCCAACTGCATATGTGATGTCTGGTCGAGTAACAGTAAGATATATAAGTTTGCCAACCAAACGTCTATAATATCCAACATCCTCAAATAACTCTCCCCTGTCAGCATCAAGCTTGTCATGATAATCCATAGGAGTCTCAACTGGCCGACACTCTAACATCCCAGTCTCGAAGAGCAAGTCTAGAACATACTTGCGTTGTGACAGATACACACCTTTCTTAGAACGAGCAACCTCGATTCCAAGAAAATATCGAAGAAGACCCAAATCCTTAGTATGAAACTGACGACTAAGGTAGGCCTTCAAGTCCACAATTCCAGCATAATCACTCCCAGATATAATGATATCATCAACATAAACAATCAACACGATAATACCTGCTGAGGAAGAATGGCAAAATACTGAATGATCTGATGTGGTACGCCGAAAGCCATACTGAATGAGAACTGAACTGAACTTGTCAAACCAAGCACGAGGTGACTGTTTCAGTCCATATAATGCTTTCTTCAATCGACATACGAGTCTTTTATTTCCTGCTACAACATATCCCGGTGGTTGATCCATATAAACCTCCTCCTGTAAGTCACCATGCAAGAAAGCATTCTTTATGTCCAGCTGATATATAGGCCATTGGTGATTAACCGCCACAGAAATAAGAATCCGAACTGAATTCAGCCGAGCCACTGGAGAGTCTCCATATAATCCACGCCATATGTCTGAGTATACCCTTTGGCAACCAACCGTGCCTTGAGGCGCTCAACAGAACCATCAGGGTGATACTTAACAGTGTACACCCATCTACAACCCACTGTTTGTTTTCCAACAGGAAGTGATGTAAGCTCCAAAGTCTGATTTTGATGTAAAGCATACATCTCCTCATCTATTGCACTTTTCCAACCAGAAGATGACATAGCCTGCTTGTAAGTTTTGGTAATAAAAGTAGAAGACAATGAAACAACAAATGCATGAAAAGATGATGAAGCACGGTGTAATGAAACATAGCTAGAAATGGGATGCTTATTCTTTGTGGTACAAAGGCGTTGTCTTTTTCTGAGAGCAATAGGAAGATCATCTGGATCTGTGGTGATGGGAGCAGAAATCTCAGGCACGGAAGATGATTGGTTGAAGGCTGAATTTTGCAGAACCACTGGCCTGTCCTTGGATCTCTGATAAACCTGTAAATGGGAAATGGAGACAGAAATTGATTCAGGAATGACCGGAAGTGGTATGGAAGATATCAAATCTATTGTAAAAGGAATACAACGATCTCCTGAAGGAAAGAAAGGGGTAGACTCAAAGAATGTAACATCCGCACTGACATAATATTTGCGTGACTGTGGACTGTAACAACGATAACCTTTTTGAGTACGGGGATAACCAAGAAAGACACACTTCAGAGATCTAGGAGCCAACTTATCTCGATTAGGTTCCAAGTTATGAATAAAAGCGACACAGCCAAACACTCGAGGAGATAAGGAAAAGGGTGCGACATGTGTATGTAATATGGTAAATGAAACTTTGTTATTTAATACAGATGATGGCATGCGATTAATAAGATAACATGCAGTAAGAACGGCATCTGCCCAATACTGTTTAGGGACATGCATATTGAACATGAGAGTTCGAGCCACATCTAAAATGTGTCGATGTTTGCGTTCGGCTATACCATTTTGTTGAGAGGTGTGGACACAACTGGTTTGATGAATCATACCACGATCAACACAGAAACTGTTCACAGAAGATTGAGTATACTCCAAAGCATTATCAGAACGCAGAATTTTGATACGTTTATTAAACTGAACATAGACTTCATTATAAAAGACAGATAACACACATTTGGAAACTCAGATCTTTCTTTCATTAAATAACACCAAGTCATTCTAGAATAATCATCAATAAAAATAACAAAATACTGAAATCCTTTCGGACTTGACTCTAGACGGACCCCAAATATCAGAATGAACAAGATCAAAAGACTCTAATTGACGACTCTCACTACGACGAGGAAAGAAACTACGGTGATGCTTGCCTAACTGACAAGCCTCACATTCAAGACTAGAAACATGACTCAAACTAGGAACAACTTGACGCAAGTTAGCCAAAGACGGATGTCCCAAACGATAATGCCACTGCAACGGAGAAGTAGAAACAGAAGTGAAGGCTTTTCCAGGTAGATCCAAGTAGTACATTCCATCTTTTTCATGCCCCGAACCAATCATCTTCTTCGTCTTGAGGTCCTGAAAAATACATGAATTGGAAGAAAATGTCACAGAACATTGAAGAGATTTGGTTAACTGGCTCACAGATAACAAATTAAATGAAAAATTAGGCACATATAATGAATCAAATAATGATAGTGATTGAGTAGGGTGAATGACACATTTCCCAAGCACAGGACGAGTAGACCCATCAGCCAAGATAATATTATGTTTCATGGAACTACGATTATGAAAGATAGATGTTATACCAGACATGTGAGAGCTTGCTCCTGAGTCGATGACCCAAGAGGTGGATGGTGACTGGGTTGCCACAAAAGCAGGATTACCTATATGTGCCATGGTTGCAGTAGGTTGGGAGGTGGTACTAGCAAGCGCGTTCAACTTCTGGAGGATCTGTTGAAATGGAGATGAGGTATCGGACGTTGAAGTCTGATTGAAACCCGAAGTATCATCTCTGTGAGCAGAAGTGGTGACCTGGGACTGCATATTTTCAGCATGCACTTGATGTACATATTCTGGTTTGCCCCACTTGTCCCAACAGTAGTCTTCTACATGATCGAGCATTCCACAATAGTTACACTTCCGTAGTTGACCACGGCCACCACCACCACCGCGGCCACCACCACGACCATTGTCTCTACCACCACGGCCTTCTCCTCGACCAAAACTACGACCACCATCTCTACCGCCACGTCCACTACCACGTCCACCACCACGACCAACAACACTAGAAACTAGGGCAGAAGAGTCAGTACTCGGCACCACAGAACTCTGTCCCAGAAAGGAACGATTGAGACGGGAGAAAATATCTGCCACCGTAGGTAACTGCTCTCCAGCAAGGATTTGAGCTTTATAAGGTTCGAGCGCAGGATCCAAGCCGGCTAGGATAAGTGAAACATGAAACTCTTCCTTCTGTCTGCGAGCTTCCTTCAAATCAGTAGTAACAAGATGATATTGAAGCAGTTCCTCCCACAAAGCCTTCTTTGAAGCCAGATATTCATTCACAGGCCTCCCATTTTGCTTTGTATTGAATAATAACTCGTACAACTCATAGATACGGGCAACGTTTCGCTTCTGCGAATATGATTCTTCCAGAGATGTCCAAATCTGTTTGCTTGATTCACACCACTGAACATTAGCAGCGATATGTGGTTCCATACTATGCCACAACCACGACATAACGTATGCATCTGCACTCATCCAATCTTCATACTCAGCGGAAGTTTCAGGCAGGGGTTCTTCCGTCAAAAACTTCAACTTCTTCTTCGCCCTTAACACCACTTTGATAGACTTGGACCAGGCAAGGTAGTTCGCACCATTGAGTTTCACCGCTGTAATCGACTTTCCGAATTCATCATTATGAATAACAGTAAAAGGAGAACCACCTCCGCTACCATCACCACTGTTAATCTCGCTAGAAGATTCGGTCCCTACCATACTTGCAGATGCAACAGAAAGACGAGATCTTTGAAACCCTTGATCTCACAACGAACCTCAACCGACGATGAATAACCAACGGAGATCTGTAGAAACCCTAGATCTCATAACCGAACCACGAACGACCACGAATAACGAACGACGAATCATGAAAAGTAGACGAAAAACAGCCAAAAAAAATTTTGATATGGCCCTGTCGTGGATGGGATGTACAGTACTTACAAATATATGCTCTAATACCAAGTGAAGTTTGGAGATGGAGAGGAGAAGGAAAAGTAGGAGAAGAGAGAATATGAGAAAGGAGATTGCAAGGGCCAACCCTATGTTGCATCTCATGTCTATTTATATTGATATGCAATACACCCACAATTACTATTATACCCTTATATGATAAATAACAAAATAAAATAACTCTAACAGCCAACATTGTCGGGTTATACCTAGAAAGGACACAAAGATGGTGTAAATATTGTTGTAGGTCTTTCTGAAACCCCAATTTAGTGCCACAACGATTAGATGGAAAGTCTCATGTATACATCTGTGTTAACCTTTTTGGCAAATGGACTACATCACAACTTCATTGTTAAGTGTACTCATGTAACAGCAATGCCTCCTGGAAAGTGTAAGCCAAGTTATGGCACACTTGAGGCCCATACACGGATGAGGGTAGGGTCAAGGCATGAAAAAGTCATATTAGCACAACCTATTCATATATGCTCGCTCTTATCCACATCGAACAAACGTGTATTACCAAATAATGAGTTCAAAATAGAGTAAAGGTCATAGAGCATATTCGTGTCGCTCTAGGGTGAGATTGGATTGAGTGAGAAAGATTGTAAAATGCCAAAATATTCCCACATTGGCTAGGAGAATGAGATTTATTGGTTTTATATATTGGTATTCAAGTCTAATATGCACAACCAGGTTAACCTTTCTTTTCAGTACATTAAAACTTTACATTTAAGTGTGATTATGTGATAGTACTAGGACGAGGGTGTAACCTAGCGTGATAGTATGGCTTGTTGCTTGCATCGTGGAGGCTGCAGATTCGAGTAATGTAAACAGCATCTCCATATTTATAGGGGTAAGGCTGCGTATATCTTGATCTGCCCAAACATGCGTCAACGGGAGTCTCGTGGCACAAGGGCGCCATTTTATGTGATAGTACTAGGACGTGTAACCTCCTGAAAAAGAGAGAGAATCAATGGCAAACATAAGGCCTATGCATGGATCACGACTCGTGAGTCTGGATGTGAGAAAGTTTTCTTGAGAGCATCCCACTGGTACTTTGCTCACTATTATCCACATGGGAAGTTAGGCATATGATAAGGAATGTGGTAAGGATTTGGACAGAGTAGAGTGGATCAAAGTCACACCAGGGATAGACTATACCATTGAATGGATCACAGCAAAAACACTACATCTTTGACTGAGAAAGATTATAAAACCCAAAGTAGTCCGACATCAGCTAGGACTAGTGATTTGATGGGCTTATACATGGGAGTTTGAATCTCATGAGTAAATCCAAGTTAACCTTTTTTGCAAGTGAAAATTAAAAGTAATACGGCAGTATGCTCCTGAGAAGTATAAGCAAATGATGGTCCACATGAGGCCATGCACAGATCACGACACATGGATTGATGTGTGACAACAGCAGCTGAGCCAGAAAACTGCAACCTATACGTAAGTTTTAGATGTCGCTTCCTTTCTCTCCTATCTCCTTTAGACCTCTTTTGGCAACATGGTAACATTGCGGACTACCGGTCACAACAGTGACCATTCAACAACGATTAGATAAGCTTTTTCTGATCATGACAAGAATAGCTTTCTTTTGTGCTCTATGTATAGATCCCCATGGTCAAGTTGCCAACAACAGTAGAAGCACTGGGGAGCATGTCTTTTTGGTACAATTACGAGTAGGGAGAAGTACCTATAACTTTTTACTATCTTAATCTGAAGATGAGCAAGTCCATCTAATAAGTTCGATCTTTGGATTGGATATAATATGGTTCCTTTATACAGTAAAAGAACACCAACCCAACCCACCCACCCACCCCCCCACCCCCAAAAAATGCTCAACAAACACTATGTAACATGTAGGGCATTAGGTTTATTGCATTTTGATTACTTTATCAATGTTGATGTATGTGCATTAAGGGTGTACATAATGAGTGTAATATTCATATATACCTCCAATCTATAGACCAATCTCTACTATTGGTCTAGCAAAAGTCTAATCATAGAAGAACTTGGCATCCGATATTTCAACCTTGATTTGCCATCACTATATTTTGAACCTTGACCGCCACAGTTTGATCCAGTATCATGCCTTCGAGGATTTGTTGTTCAATCATTGAGCACATCTTTCTTCCTTTTTCCTGAGTAACTAGTTTTTGTTTGGTTTGGTTTGGTTTGGTTTGTTATTAGAATATTCGCTCTTAGCAAGTTATTTGTTCCTTTCTTGGGTTTTACTAGGTTGTAATTATTTCCTTTTATTCTTCTTAACTAGATAATAAGTCTTTGAACCAAATTCTTATTATGTTATACGACTTCTAAGATGATCATAAAATGACATGGATACCAATTATATGCCAAACTGACTCATTTCTTGGAATGAATTATGGCCAGGCCAGCAATTGATATTGGTTGACTCGGACCAATCACCAGCCCATTGTCATCACTTGGGGTTAAACAAACTCGATTTCTATTAAAGTGAGGTGTAATAGAAATATGTTCTTGTTAACAGTGTAGATATATTTCTGATGGAACTAGGATCCTTCTTTTTCATCATTTGACGAGATTCAAAAATAGAAATATGCAATCTCAGTCTACAAGTATGAAGTCTACAAGAAAACTAAAAGACTACCATTATTTATTGAAAAATGAACGGCTTTCCAAACTATATAAACATCCAATAAAGACAATGGTTCAACATGTCACAAACGGGTAATCCGTAAGAAATTAGATAATAAGATATAATATATAATACAATTCCTAAGAATGAGTAACGAGACTAGGAAGTATTTATTAACATGGAACACAGAGACTAGATGTTGACAAAGTCACAAAACAAACAAGAATAAATAACAAGCATTCTTCTAAATACTGTAGTATGATTTTGGTTTTAGGGACTGTCAATAAGAACTAGAAGATCTAAAACATGGATTCACATTATGCACCAGTAGTATGACACTATGACTCAAATGAAAGTTGCTTAGCATAGAATGACAACTAATAAATTTTGCATGAACTGGTACTAAACACACATGCTAGAGGTTATTAAACACATGGGGTAACATGGCAAAGCAGGTCTATAGCCTGCTTAAATAACATGGCATATCATCACCTGATCTACGATGGTCTAGACATCAGAAAATCAAAACTGGTCTAGACTATTGCACTTTTCTCATTACAAGAGATCAATAGTTTGGTAAACCAGAACTCCAGGTTCTCAATATTTAATATAATGTACAGTGGACCATTGGATTCATGACCCAAGTCAATAGGTGGGCCAAGTTTTCCAAATCACCCTACGTTTATTATATCCCTTTCCCTTTGTATGTTTGTGGAAATGAAACAGAAATGTCACAATGGCTTACCCATGTTATTAGATTCCGCTCCGAGCCAATCTTGGAAGAGTCAAATGCTCTCCGTCCAGTAATCAGCTCTAGAAGAAGCACACCAAAGCTATATACATCAGACTTCAGGGTCAGCTTACCACTCATAGCATAATCTGGAGCACAATAGCCATATGTTCCCATTACTCTTGTTGAAACATGAGTACTGTCACCTACAGGTCCAAGTTTAGCAAGTCCAAAGTCAGAAAGGTTGGGGTTGAAATTGTTATCAAGCAATATGTTTGCTGCTTTCATGTCACGATATATAACAGGGGGGTTTGCTACATCATGCAAAAATTCGAGCCCTTTTGCAGCACCAACAGCAATCTTAATTCGAGTGTTCCATTCAAGAGGCTTCTTGCCAGGAGACAAATCTGCATATTTAAGTGGCAAGTAATTAAAGATTACAAGAGGACAAAAAGTAGATAACATAGAAGAGACAAAAGACGAAAAAGGTAACAATGGGTAATAGATATTTTGACCATAGTTTGCAGTATCGGTTGATACCGATACAGTTTGGCATGTCCCAATCTGACACCGACAGCTACCGATATGGCCGAAATCGATGTTGGGGGTCCTTTTCCGATCAATTCGGCGATGAAAATTGAACGAAAATGACCAATCAACAAGGATGTAAAAGCACAGGAAGATTCATGTAAACAAAGAAAAGTTATTTATCGTAGGTAAACCAATCAGCAAGAGTGAGTATTATTTCATTCAATTTCAAAACTACTAAGATAAACACAAAAGATACTTAAAATTATGCCTAAGCGAATAAATATTTTTTTCTAAATTTTTAATAGTTTATTAACATTTGCTTTTTGATACCAAAATATTTGATACTCAAATCTGAAACCACCGATATCGTCGATCCCAATGCTCATTGGAATGATCCAATACCAGTTCTGACACTGATACTGTGAACCTTGATTTCGATCAATAAAAATATACAAGTTCATAAACATAATGCCCAAATCCCAATTGTATTTCATTTATTTAATAAAATACAAAAAATCCTGGTGAAAGTTCATGAAATAATTTAACAAGAATGGTTCTGAAAGTTATGTAATCATATAGAGCATGAAGGCCACAAGGAGGGAGAGCTCGTGGAGCAGCGCATCAAGTCAATGACCCATGATCTCATGGGTCCTGGCTGTGTCCACAAGGAGAAGAATGATGACGACCCACTGCTCTCTCTCGATTTCTCTTTTTTCTCTCTCTTCTTTTGTGGTGGTTTTTAGATCGGGTGAAAGGTCGTAAGGGAGGGGAAACGGATGTACGGGTGACTGACCCAGGAAAATGGTGTTTGTAGCTTATCATGTCCATATTTGTGTTTGTATTCGTGTAAGGGACTACTTTACCTATCCGAAAATGTATGTATCCCATACCGTATTACGTCGTATCCTTACACATATCCGTGTTTGTATTCGTGCAACATACGTGGGTGGGGAATGGGGATTGAATTTTGGGGAATGAGGATTCTTGATAGGGAGGAAAAGAGGTGGGGACTGGGGATTGAATTTGAAAGAGAATTCTTTTGCAGTTAACACTTTGACTTCGAGGTTTTATAAATGGTTAGCAAGCGACTAACCATTGTGCTTGTTAGGGACTGCTTGCCTCAAGGTCTAACGTTGGTATGCAAAGTGAAAAGCTTGGGGGTTTACTAAAAGGATCAAAATGGTTCAACAAGACAACCTAAACCAAACCTGGTCATTTATCAACAAGGTCAGGTGGCCATTTATCGCTCATCCATACCCGCCTAAGAAGCGGATCGGTAAGCTGGTTGGGTCAACTTTCCAGCCATATAATTCCTCGACCTTTGTCACCATTATTTAGTGTCATATATCTATCCCCGTAAATTTTGACCATCTGGAAGCTCGAAGTAGCCATAGGGCAGCATTCCCCTGCTATCCCCTTTAAACTCACCTATCCTGAGGCACGTCCTTATCACCTCTGGGTATACGCCAACCATCTCAATTCTAATGTACATCTAGCCATCGTTAGCATAAGTCATTAGTTGTTGGTTTCTCCCATCTTTGAGTATATCCTACATTTTCGAGACCACCAAACACTTCAAGAATATAAACTTTTAATGAACTTACACCTTTCCAACTTAACTATTATCAGCTTAACATTATTATATTATATTTTTGTCATATTTTGTCTTTAGAAAAGTAATGTCTATAATTCATCAAACTAAAGAACTTAGAATATCAATGAAGCTTACACTTTCACTTTGTCTAAGCTTCATTGATATTCAAGTTTTTGTTTGATGAATTATAGACATTACTCTTATAAAGATAATACATATATGACAAAAATATAGTATAATAATGTTACGCAGATAATAATTAAGTTGGAAGGGTGTGTGTGTAAGCTACAAAAGTACAAAGTGAAGTGTAAGTTTCATTGATATTCAAGTTTTTTGTTTGATGAATTATAAACTAATATCTTCTAAAGATAATAGATATACGACAAAAATATATTATAATAATGTTAAGTTGATAATAGTTAAGTTGGAAAAGTGTGTGAGTGTGTGTGTGTGTGTGTGTGTGTGTCCCACGAGCATCTTAGGTGTTGTTGCTTTCTAAGATAGAAATCTAGATGACAAGTACAACAAAAGCATCTATTCCAAATGTTTGGGCCCAGCTACACAAAGTATTTCCTATATCAAGTGCCTTAACCCACCCCGACATTAGGAATGGCATATCCTTCCTCTCAACCTCAGTCCAAGTTTTCTTAGCTATACCTAGTTCTAGCTAGTCCTAAAACTAGGATCTTCCCCCCTATACAATGCATCTATTTGTCTCCTTTGCACATGCCCAAACTATCATGACGTTTTTCTCTCATCTCAGACGATCCTTAGAGCAAAATGTAAGCTGGATTGTTCTTGTATATGGAGGACATATTAAGCTATAAATATTTTTGAGTGCTCTCCGTGAAACATTATCACATCTCTATGAAATGAATCCAAAGAGTTTCTGACAATAAGAAAAATGTTTTTGATGTGTAAAGATGATCTCTTATAAAAGAACATATGTAGAGAAGAAAGAGTTTGATTTTAACACTTCACACGAGAAGATATATAGAAATTGTTGAATATCATCTACAGAAAAAGGAATCTTCTAAGTTATAGTCGCAGTTCTATGAGACTACATGAAGTTCATAAAAGAACTATGAAACAAACGATTGATTATGCAAAAGCAAAACAATACATTTTTTATAATTGAATATTCATCCAAGTATTACCAAAGTTGGAATTATGGACTTAGCATCCTAACCAATATTTATAGTCATCTTCCTCGTACCAGCAGTCCATAGAAGCAGGAGAACCAACTGACAATAATCAACAATCACAGACCCATATACTTGAGGAAACCAGAGTTGGAGAGAATTAACCTTGCCACATTAGCCAAGTATTTTTTATTGAAGACAGAATAAGTGCTTAAAACACAAGTTTGCAAACACGCTTACTCACCTATGTAACCCTATTTCCCAATCCCCCCTTATCATCTTCCCTAACTTCACAGCACACCCCTCCGAAATTATGTAGAGTTCGGGCGGCAAAAGATGTGGTGGTCTTCCCCTCTGCTGATTTTTTCCCCTTTTCTGAAGAAACCCAGTTCAACAAGAGAACGAAGGTTGTCTAACAATAAATCCTTGGCCTGCTAGAACTCTTATTTTCTTTTGTTTTTTAATCTGAATACTACACTATGCTTTTCCGGCTGGGTACTGATTTTCGAACTCCATCAGTTTGTAAAATTGCCTCCATTATACAAGACTAATGAAATTCATGCCTGTTGTAACTATAAATAGGTCAAACACATCCTTTTTATTCCTTTTCAATTATAAAATGATTTTCATTTTCATTTTATGTTGGTGTGTGTGTGTGTGTGGGTGGGGGGAGGGGGGGTGAATGACACTAAGTAATAGAAAAAATAATTTGGTGAAATACTAAAGATAATTCCCTTACAGAGTGATTATCAAGGAAGACGTAAGAAGACTGTGAGAATTAACCTCATATCAACCAAATATATGATCCATAAAAATAGAGTTAAACATGAAACATAGGAAATGGCATAAATAATAAAGTAATATTGGTGATATGGCAAAGACAATAACATTACCGTCTCGTTTGGTTCGTGGAATCATGACGTTGGGAAAGGAAAGTGATTACTTTCCTATATTTGGGTGTCAAAGGAATGGAGGAAAGGGAAGGAGGAAAGGAAAGTCATTCTCAATGGAAAGGAAAATATGGGGGAAAGTGGTTCCCTCCACCCACCCAATGATTCACTTTCCCCCATTTAAGTATTCACTTTCCCTCCCAATTTTCTTGGCAATTCCAAACACCGGAAAGGAAAATCGATGAAAATTACAATTTCTCAATGGAAAGGAAAGAACAAGGAATTGATTTCCTTTCCTTCCTTCTCCGCAAACCAAACAAGGCCTAAGAGTGGATTTAAGAAGATAGGTAGTATCTGAAATTAAATATAAACAGTCAACCTTATACAAAGAACTTATTAGAGGAATAAATTTATTCATTCCTTAATTAGATATTTATGTTTATGAAATTATCTTATTAGAGGAATTAACTTATTAATTTCTTAATTGGATATTTCTGTTTATGGAACTATCTAGTTAGCTTCCTATTTAGATTGTATAGAATTTAAATTGGCAGCAAATCCATAGATTAGGTAATTAGCTAGATTTATAATATTTGGAAAATCAACTCAATTCCATCTTGTAAGTGTATATATATTTCATCTTTATTTAATAAAATCAAGTCCTTATTTCCAATCTCAATATGGTATGAAAGCAAGCCACGCTCATGCCATGTTTCTTCCACTCTCTCTCTCTTATAAGGACAGAATTATAAGTTCAAATATAGAAACTGACACTTAAGTAATAGAAAAAATAATTTGGTGAAATACTAAAGACAATTCCCTTAAAGAGTGATTATCAAGGAAGACGTAAGAAGAATGTCAGAATTAACCTCATATCAACCAAATATATGATCCATAAAAATATGAGTTAAATACCCAAAGGAAAATGATTCATTTCCTATATTTGGGTACCAAAGGAATGGAGGAGGAAAGGAAAGTCATTCTCAATCGAAAAGAAAATAGGGGAAAAAGTGGTTCCCTCCACCCACCCAATGATTCACTTTCCCACCTTTAAGTATTCACTTTCCCTCCCAATTTCCTTGGCATTTTCAAACACCGGAAAGAAAAATCGATGAAAATTACAATTTTCCAAAGGAAAGGAAAGAGCAAAGAATTGAATTCCTTTCCTTCCTTCTCCGCAAACCAAACAAGGCCTAAGAGTGGGTTTAAGAAGATAGGTAGTATCTGAAAATTAAATATAAACACTCAACCTTATACAAAGAACTTATCAGAGGAATAAATTTATTCATTCCTTAATTGGATATTTTTTTTTATGAAATTATCTTATTAGAGGAATTAATTTATTAATTTCTTAATTGGATATTTTTGTTTATGAAATTATCTAGTTAGCTTCTTATTTAGATTGTATATAATTTAAATTGACAGCAAACCCATAGGTTAGGTAATTAGCTAGATTTATAATATTTGGGAAATCAACTCAATTACATCTTGTAAGTGTATATATATTTCATCTTTTTTTAATAAAATCAAGTCCTTATTTCCAATCTCAATATGGTTACATGTTTCTTCCACTCTCTTTCTCTCTCATAATTGCTTCCGAAGACACGTCTTCATCTTCCAACGCTTCTCGTAATACTCGACCTCCATCGCGTCCATATCTTGGGTATTGCTAAGGATGTGGTACTCAAGGACACCCTATCAAGCGATGTTTCTTTTTTCGACTTGTCATTACCTAGTAATCATCGGCTCCATCTGCAACAAGTTCACATGCGTCACGCCATGCTTCTCCATGGCAACCACGTGCACACTTTGTATCTCTTGAGACCACTAACAACCTTACATGGCTACTTATAGTGCGACATCACATCATGTCACCGCGGACTTGAATAATGTTTCACTTCACACTCCTTATGCAAGGTCTGATGTTATGATCGGCGATGGCTCGGGTCTTCACATTATCCATACCAGTTCCACTACTCTTCCTACCCCTAGTCGCACTTTTAATTTACACAATATCCTTTGTGTGCATTCCATGAAAAATAACCTTATTTATGTACATCAATTTTACAATACTAATCAAGTTTCTATCGAATTCTTACCCATTGTTTTTCATGTGAAGGACCTCAGTAAGGGAGAAATCTTTTTGACGGGCAAAACTAAAGATGGCGTCTATGAGTGGCCAACCTCCTCGCAAAACTGTCTTCTCCACTCGTTGTCTTTTCCAACATCAAGACCAGAGTGACATTCTAGATTAGGTCATCCATCATCACTTATTCTTCAGCATATTATATCAACATTTCTTTACCTTATTTTATGTCACAAACCTCTCATTGTTATGTGTCTCAGCAATAAAAGTCGCAAGCTTCCTTTTCTACATCCACAATTGTTTCATCTCACCATTTACAAATTATAGTTTCTAATGTTTGGACCTCCCCGTTTATTTAGTTGATAATTTCAAGTATTATGTTATTTTTACTAATTATTTTATATGTTATGTCTCGTATCACCCCTTAAAGAAGAAATCTCATGTCTATGATATTTTTCTCCGCTTTAAAGCACTAGAAGAAAATTACTTCAAACAATCCATTGTCACCATTTACTCCGACAATGGTGGGGAATATCAGATCTTAGATCAATTTCTATATCTTCATAAAATTTCTCATCTAACGTCTCCCCCGCATAGACCTGAACACAATGGTATCTCTGAACGCCGATATCGACATATTGTTGAAACCGATTTTTCTCTACTCACTCACACCTCACTTTCACTCAAATACTGGAAGTATGCCTTTGCAATCGTTGTGTATCTCATTAATCGGATACCCACACATACACTTTCTCTTTCCTCTCCTTATGAGTCCATTTTCCTCTATCCACCAAATTACACATAGCTCTTTATTTTTGGTTGTTTATGCTATCGATGGCTTCGTCCTTATTCTAGTCACAAACTTCAGTCTCATCCATCACACGTGTTTGTTGGGTACTCCTTGACCCAAAGTGTATATCTCTATCTTGATCCTTTAACTTCCAAAATCTACACATCCTATCATGTCAAATTTGTGATATCTGTCTTTCCATTCAAATTCATTCAAACTCCTCTTAGTCGTCCAAGTCCAAAAACACTACCAAATTGGTTTCCATTTGCGTCATTTCTTCCCCCTATTGTTGCGCCACTTAACAAGCCCTCAATAGCCTCGTCCCTGGGCTCGGATCCCTCTCAATGTCAATTTCAATTCAACCAATCGACCGAGCCCCACATTTCGGTCAAGTGAAATCGTCCAGCGACACCACCAATAGCCCACATAACTCATCCTCTCCTCCCTCACCACTTCCCAAACCCTCGTCCTCCAAACCCACCTACCAATACCCACACCATGACCACTCGAGCTTAAAACAATATCCATAAACCCATCCAAAAACTTAATCTTACTCCTACCCTCACCTCAAACCATCAACTTGAGCCACACACAGTGAAAGCCCTCAAAGATCCTAACTGGCAGCAGGCTATTGAGGAATATGATGCTCTCGTATAGAATGGAACATGAAAACTTGTCCCCCTAATTCAACGTAAAATCTTGTTGGTTGTAAATGGATTTTCATAATCAAACATTTACCTGGTGTCTCTATTGACAGGTACAAAACGCGACTAGTTGCTAAAGGGTTCCATTAGCACCATGGAGTTGATTATCATGACACATTTAGTTTGGTTGTCAAACCTACCAGTATTCACTTGGTTCTCACTCTTGATGTTAGTCGTAAGTGGTCTCTTCGTCAACTTAATGTCAAGTTACACAAGGCTATATAAGGTCTCAAATAAGCAACATGAGCTTGGTACCATGAGCTAAGACAATTTCTTATAGCCTCGGGGTTTACAAACTCTCATGCAGACACATCACTCTTTGTCTTCAACAATAGCGATATTCTCATCTATCTCCTTATGTATGTTGATAACATAATTATTATTGAATGCAATACCACAGCAGTTTAACGGTTTATTGATCTTCTTAGCAAAAGATGTTCCATTAAATATCTAGGTAATTTGGCTTACTTTCTTGGTGTTGAAATTGCCACCACTTCTAATGGATTACTTCTCTCTCAGCGAAAATATATCAAAAATATATCACAGATCTTCTCGCTCGTATAAATATGAATTGGGGCCAAACCTGTCACCACTCCACTTGCCACTGAGCCAACACTTATAGTTCTTTTCGAAATTGTATTGTCGGATCCTTCTGAATACAGAACAGTTGTCGGTAGTCTCCAATACTTGTGTCTCACTCGCCTTGATATTGTATACGTTGTTAATAAACTGTCTCAATTCATGCAACCTTGATCATTGGAATCCTTTCAAGCACTTACTTCGCTATATTTCTGGTACCGCTGATCATGGTCTTGTCTTGCCCCGTTACCCATCCATCTCTTGATGCCTTTTCAGATGTTGATTAGGCTGGTAATAAGGATGACTACACCTCCACCAATGCTTATATTGTTTATTTTGGTCGCAATCCGATATCCTAGTCCTCCAAGGAACAACACACAGTTGCACGCTCCCCATCTGAAGTTGAATATCGTTTTGTTGCTGCTAAGCTGTTGAGTTACATTGGATTTGTTCTCTTCTAACTAAGTTTGGCGTTTGTATTTTTGCTGCTCCAGTTATCTAGTCTGACAATGTTTGTTGAACTCATCTTTGTTCAAATACGGTCTTCCATTTATGCATGGAACATGTTGTGATTGATTATCATTTTATTCGGGTACAATGTGGAGCTTTACGTGTCACTCGTGTGTCATCAGAAGATCAGCTAGTCGATGTCTTGACCAAGCCTCTTCCACACACTCGCTTTCAACTTTTGAAGACCAAGATTGGACTCTCCACAAGAGCTCCATCTTGAGAGGGCATATTAGAGGAATTAATAAAATCTTGAGAGGGCATATTAGAGGAATTAATTTATTAATTCCTTAATTGAATATTTTTTTATGGAATTATCTTATTAGAGGAATTGATTTATTAATTCATTAATTAGGTATTTCTATTTATGGAATTATCTATTTAGCTTCCTATTTAGATTTGTATATAATTTGAACTGACAACAAATCTCATAGATTAAGGAATTAGCTAGATTTAGAATATTTGAGAATCAACTCAATCTCATCTTGTAAGTGTATATATAGTTCATCTTTATTTAAAATCAAGCCATTATTTCCAATCTCAATAGAACTCTTAATAGCACAGCAGGGTTTAGAGTGGTTTATCATAGCTTTACTGCTCAATTGGGCTGTAAATGACAAAAAGTATGCCTTGGGAAAGCTTAATATCAGCAATTTACATGGTCTTCACTTTGGTTTTCACTGATTCTACTTATGAGTATTCAATAATAGCTGAGAAGTATGCCTTGGGAAAGCTTAATATCAGTCATTTTAGTCAAAATGCCCATTTTACAGTATTCCTGGATGCCTATGGCATTCAGAGAAGCTAGAGAATGGTGCCATCCAAGAAAAGTTGTCCTTTTTGTTTTCTAGTTTCTCATGCAAACTTCATCTTATTATATTTGATTGGCACTACATCTCAAATGTCATGTGAAACCTTACAACTAAATTATACTTCATGTGAAACCCATCATCCTGAAAATGTCAGAAAGTCGCATACGAACAACAGAAACTAGGCTACAATTGAGAAAGCTATTGCATTTACCGAACAAATGATCTTCCAAGCTCCCCTGGGGCATGTACTCGTAAACCAAGAGCCTCTCGTCCCCCTCGGCACAATACCCGTACAAGTTTACAAGATTGGGATGGCGCAGCATGATTAACATCAGGACCTCCACCAAAAACTCCTTGCTCCCCTGAATCCCTTCCCTATTCAGCTGCTTAATCGCCACGACCTACAAAACAACGATTCTCAAAACACTCATTGTAATCAGAAGACAGGAAGAAGAACGATTTTCGAAGCGAGGATCGAGATTTTGCCTGTCCCGAGTCTAGGCGCCCCTTGTAGACTCTTCCGAAGCCGCCCTCGCCTATGAGATTGGACTCTTTGAAGTTCCTGGTGGCGGCCGCGAGGTCCCGGAAGTAGAAGCCCTGCGCGCAGTTGTTAGGAAAATGCTTCTTCCTTCGCTCTGCACCCAAAAAAAACCTTAAATTTCGTGAAACGACGAACAAAGACTCGAACTTTAGGACAATGCGGAGTACCGATCGACGAGCTGGGGAGGGCTCGGTGGCTGGATCCGGCTGCGGTGCTGTCCTCCATCCGGCTGCTCGTGGTCTCCTTCCGCCGTCGCGGCTGGAAACAGGAGAAGCAGCCCATCGGTCGGAACTTCCCCTAAATTTGATGGAATGAAACCCTAACCCTAAGAAGCAAAGATTGGAACTTTACTACACTCTCCCGTGTCCAGATGGTGTCAGAAGAGA
Organism: Iris macrosiphon; assembly: GCA_036927795.1. Classification (NCBI taxonomy): domain Eukaryota; kingdom Viridiplantae; phylum Streptophyta; class Magnoliopsida; order Asparagales; family Iridaceae; genus Iris; species Iris macrosiphon. Next base: position 52,267,082 of record JAYESA010000011.1, read on the forward strand.
GAGACTTGTGGTGGTGTTTTAATTTGGGTTAATTTGGTTCGTGATATTGACGCGGCTTACTGCTTCTCTCTCTCTCTCTCTCTCTCTCTCTCTCTCCCTCCCTCTCCCTCTCTCTCTCTCGTGGAATTCTAGAAAGGGAAGTGGCTCTTCTTCTCCTCTCCATTATACTCTCTATCTAGAACTCCGGCTCTTTACCGTGGCGCAGTTAATGGAGTGATAGCGATGGATCCATTCCTTAATTTTTGCATATAGGTCCCTTGAACTAAAGGCTAATTTATAAATAAAAAAACTTTACTTTGCTATCATAAACTTTGATTATGTTTACTTTTTCCTATCCTGAACAGTTATTGACTAATAACTAGAGTTATCAAGTGGGGTCGGATCGGATCTCTCAGGTCCATTCATTATAGCGGGTCGGACTGGAACTAAGGATAAAAATTTAAGTCCAGTCCGACACATGACCCAAAACACGATGGGCTCCGGGTCGTGTCGGGCTGGACCAGGCCAGGTTGGGTATGTAGACGGGCCCCTTATCCATGCAAAAGTTAATCAGTCCCACTCATATAGCCAGCAAAAATAACTACATAAGGTATACTTTCCACAAGTCTGCAGCTGTATAAATTATGTGTGAAGAAAACAATCTTAATGAATAGATTGGTCACATTATCAAGCAGGTGGCAGCACTCCAAAGTCTTCTTCGCTTCCATTTTGTTGTTAGTGATGTAGTAGTGTCTTCATGCGTGTTAAGTATAATAACTATTGTCACAACCCGCATCCAGATATTCGGGCACGAGTACGCGGGTACGTCCAGCCTACGCCGCAGTATCGGCGGTAGAACGTTGTCTAGGTTATCACAATATATCTATCAATCTCACATAGTAATATCAACTCCATAAAGAGAACAATGATATATAACAATGGTAATACTCAATCACAAGATCTAATAGGAAGATAAAGCACGATATGATATAACGAGAAGGAAACCAAAGTCATAAGTCAAGACAATAACCAACAAGTCTAAAATCCAATATAACAATCCAAGTAATCTCAAATGGTATTAGGAGACAAATCCGATATCAAAAAATTAGAATATAAACTAAGAGAATTAAATAACTCCGGCTAGACCTCCCGGACAATCACTCCTAAAAATATTATCCAGTCAGGATGGAACAAGTACAACTCCAAGCTACTTCTGAGCAACAGGGTCCAACTCTGCTACTACAACCTCATGGGTCCATAATATATGGGACACTAATCCTCCGGATAATCCCATAAAAATGTTATCCAGTCAGGATGGAACGAGTACAACTCTAACAACAGTTCCAATACATGATAAAGACTATAAAATAGTAAATAGTAATAAAATACATGATGATCAGATAAGCATAGAATCATAGTAAAGTAAATAGAGTGAAACAGATAAGTATAGCAGAAAAGATAAGTCAAATAAGTAAAATAAGGTAAACATAGCAATGTAAGAATGTAACCAACGAGCATAGAGTGAAAACAATGATATGAATCGGTATGACATGTAACCAGCAAGTATAAAGTGAAATAAGAAAGACTACACATATCTAAGTGTTTTGAAATACCACTTTCGACATGTAAATGCTTAGGGGTAATGTACGACATCTCGCACGTGAAATGTGCGCGTGCTATCTTTCTTGATTAGACCAGAGTGAGTGGTTCTAGTTTTTGGGAATGTTTACATGTCTACCGAGGTATTTTTTCGTCCGACTAGTACTAATGGATCCAAGTCCCAACACGTAACAAATACAAAGCCAGCCATATAAATATAAGTGATGCCATTAAGAGTCTTGATATAAGTAATGCCAATAGAAGAGTCCTAATAAGACAGCAAGTATAACAACGTATCTCATGAAGATTGTCACGCCCCAGTCCCAAAATACAAGGAACCTGGCCACGTGGCAATAGCCAGTTGTCACATCTCCGAGGATATCCCAATTTAATGGATCCTAACGAAGAGTGCTACGCTATCCTAAAATACTAACATGTCCAATATCAGTCAATCAACAGGTAAACTAATCTCATCCAAAAAAATAAACAGTAAGAATGTACTAATAATAACTGCTGGAAGATAAACACCAGTCTCAAAATATCATAGTACAACCAATAGTGTCTGGTGGGGACAAACTCACTACTATGACGAAAGAAAGTACTGAAATGATAGATAAAAGATAATGCCTAAGGCATCGGCTGACTAGATAATGATGCTCCCAATCCTAGGCAGAAGGCCTACCAAGTGATCACGGAAACTCTGACGATAAGACCTCTAGCTCCTCAGCTGTAGCAAATATAAAACCCCTAATCCTAAAAATCGTATTAGGCTATTATTTTTATTGATTATTAATTGAATTGTAGTAATTAGTGGCTAATTAGGAGAAATATATTTTTATTAATTTTTATTTTAGGTGTTGGTGCACTTAGAGGATTTATGGGACCATCGGGAATTTTTTCGAATTTATTTCATGTAGGAGACCCTTTGGACAGTTGCTAGCTTAATGGTGTGCACAAATATTTTTTTTAGAATTTTCTATATATTTATATATATATGTGCATTTAGGATATTTATGGAGCATTAGGAATTTTTTTGGAATTTATTTCATGTAGGAGACCCCTTGAGCAGTTGCTAGCTTAATAGTGTGCATTAATATAATTCTAGATTTTTCCTATGAGTATATACGTATATATAAATATATATATATACATATATATTTTAAATAAAAAAAGAGTTATAAAATAAATAAAAAAAGGAAAGAAAAGAAAAAGAAAAAAAAAAAAAAAAAACTAAACTAAACTAATAAAAACCATTACTAATACTAAACTACTACCTACCCAAAAACCAACAAAGTAGCAACACAGCACCTTTTGCTAAGAAGCACAGCGAGCCCTTTGTGCTAAGAAGCACAGCCAACTCCCCTTTAGCAAATGTGAGCCATTCCCACAACCCACCCCGCGAGCCCAGAGAACCCCCCGCGGCTAGCTAACCCAACCCGTCTCCTCTCTCTCCCTTTCATATATATATATATATATATATATATATATATATATATATATATATATATATATATATATATATATATATAATTTATCTAAAACCCTAAACCTAATCATCCAAACCCTCCCTCTTTCCATCTAGACCTAGAGAGCGCCGCCACCGCAGCCGGAGAACCCCGCCTGGCCGTCCAAACCGATCCCGACGACCGCGACCCCGCGCACTGCAGATTCCCACAACGAGGTACCTGTGTTCCGGAGTTATTTTCCGTCGACTCGCTCAACCAAACGCCCTTCCGTCTTCACCGGTATGCTCATCCCTTAACCCTCTTTCATATCTGTGTGATAGTAGACCTCGAACAACACGTAACCCTAGGCGAAAATAGTGCCAAAGTTGGCAGAAGCAGACCAAATTCTGGTATCGCAGAAAACTGCGGTGACCACCCATGTCTCCGAGTTCGTATCTTCCACCACAGAGATCCGATTTCGATGATTCTTTTTGGTATGCGTAGACCACTTGATCTAGTTTAATTTCTGTTAAATAACCATAGATTATTAACTGTTGTAGACAGAATTAAATTCGTTAGAAAACCCCACGAACCCACTTTTCCAAATTTCCAAAAGTTGTGAAACGGAGCGCGCCCCGCCAAACGGGACCGCCCCATCATGTACCAAGTATACCGAACGATGCGCGCAACATAATCGGACACGTAAAAATTTACGAAAACTGATTCAGACGCGTGTGCGCGCCGGAATCAGCCCGTATCCGCGGACACACCCCGTGTCGCAACTTTTGTGGAAGTCTTGCGCATTTTGTGCACGCTTGTCAGATTTCGACGAAACTTGTGCCACTGGACTCATGGTAACGCACTGGTCCTGTGACCCAATTTTCACGCAATTCTGAGATAGTTGACCAAGTCGCCAATTGGTAGGCCCTACAGTTGACTTTTTGGGCAAAATTATATTCGGCCCATCGGAATCCACATTTGGACATACCGTTGGATTCGTATTGACATTTAGAGTTCTTTAACCTATAATTTATCCCATTTAGAGACTGTTACCCTTGGCACATTTTTTGGTGCAAAGTGGGCCACACGTGGACCCCACTTTTACCCGAAATTACCGTTTTGTCCCTGTGTCCAAATTGGACGAAAGGGAAGTACTTTTTAGATATTTTGCTTATTCTGAAAATGTTGATGATATTTATTTCAGCATCCGGAGACGTTCATTCTGAGGTCGTAGCTTCTGACTTTTGGTGTTGACATCGGGACATTACATTTTGCAGCTTTCTTGCCAGGCAAGATACCTTGCCAATTATTTACAGTATTTTGCATGCTTAGTATATTTCTGTATATTTATTGCATTTCTGTATAGTTCTTGCATGTGTAGTTTTTCTTCAGTCATTACTATGTATTAGATATGTTGACACACACATGGCACCTAGTATCATGAGAGGACAATCATTAGGCGTATGGGCTTTTAACCACTCTGGTAAACCGTAGTATATAGCTCGTACTACGGGCGTGTGTCGCGCTGGTCGCTACCCCCGCGGTATGTCGATTTTTGTAGTCTCGCTGGTCGCTACCCCCGCGGTATATCGATTTCTGATGTCCATTGACGTGTGTGTGAGTTGTGAGGTAGATCGAGTAGCCTACCCTTGCCCATACGTCGAAAAGTTGTCCTCATTTCCATTCATATAGATTATCTTGTACAGCATACTTATTTATTTTCAAATATTATGCATATTTACTGTATTCAAATTGGCTCACTTTTTTGTATCTTGTTACGTCCCTCTGAGGACCTGGTCCCCTGCCAGGTGTATCTGTTCTTGAGTATTTGCAGGAGCGCAGATTTTGATGGTTATATATATTTCGTGGATGTCTTCTCTCCGAGCCCCATGGTTGTTAGCTGGTATTCCTATATTGTGTTTATTGTGTTGTACTTTTCTATTCGAGTTGGTAGTGGATTTGTTTCCATCCAACTATCATCCTTAGATAATTATGTTGAGATCTAGTTATATAGATGCTGGTTATTCATTTATATTGATTTTCTGTGGATGAGATTTAGATTATACCCTGTGACTTGTGACATTTGTTTATACCACTTGTGGATTAATTTTTATATTACAGCGTACGTGTGGATTTTGGTTTTCATATATTGGAGTTGCCATATCCATGCGACTGGCATGCTTACGTGTTCCTAGTCCTACGTATTTTGGGATTGGGACGTGACATATTTTTGTGGTGGACCATGCAGGTCGAGAGCATATTGTCTCAGTTACGTTACTGTACCGAACAAGCCTGCACCTAGGACTAGAGTATAGGATCTCATCCACAATTGCCTATGATTTATTTTCCTCCTATCTGTTCTATTTGAACAATTGTATCATGCTTGATTCATGTACTTACCTAATAAGTTCTTTGAGTATAGCCTTCTACTAGAATATAGGAACCCCTGTTATTAGGATGATAATTATGGTAGCACACCTATTAAGAATACAACGAGAATATAGACACACCACTAAGTTTAGAATATCTAGTGAACCTAGAATCCCTTATCTATAAATTGGTTTACCATTACCCCTTGATGTATTATGAAGACTTAAGAGTGGTATAGACACTACTAGAGTTAACCAGAAGTTTTACCATAATGTTTGACCCTAGTATTGAGGAACCAATAGAAAACCAAATTGAATATTGGGACTAAACCTAACCTTCATAGTTAGATAGTATTGGAGAACTATAAACTTAGATCATTGTCTTATTATTAGTAAACAGCACCTAGGAGGCCAAAGAAAATGAATATAACATTTTCCTTGAACATACCTCAAACACAGAGATTAGCATAGCATCTTCCCTTAGGAAACCATGACATTATCCAGAGTCTTTCCATTTTAGTTTTATGACTTGTTCCTCTAAACCCTTAGCATTCGCTAATTGTGCGACGACTAAATTTTATTTTTTTACTCTTCATCTTTCAATTCGTGCCATCTGACACTTCTGATTGTAGGCCAGGTGATTTATTCTGTGTTAAGGACATATAGCCTGCTAGGATTATAGTTGTAATTTTGAAAATTTGAAATTATGTGCTTAGTAGTTAGAACTTGATGGTTTAAGCTATTCTTAAAGATTGAGACCTGGTGCTTATCCCTTAGTTTTAAATTGCGTAATATGTACCCCCCCCCTCAATACGAGTTATATTCCCTTTTCCTTGAGGCCAGTAACTATTCCATTCTTACTATTGACACTTGCACTAAGGCTAAGACTTAGGACGACCATGACCTATGTAATGAAAGAGGATACCCTAATAAGTACCAAGACCCCCTTCTCATAGACCTTAACAGGAGTTTCTACGGTATCCTTAAGGCAATTACAGTACTAGTTTATTGTTATAAGTTGAGTAGTATACCTCACAACCTAGTATCACATAGTCTTTTGTCCTATTATTGAAGTGTAACTGAACGATATTTATTGTATGCTAGCGTAAGACGACAGTGTTTATTCAGACTATAGGACTTAGAGGCTCATACCCCAATTTAGTCGACTAACGACTTAGACAGGGAGTTAGTATGACAACTGTAGAGATTGTAGAGTCTTATTTTTTGTGAACTTGAATTGTTATGTACCTTCTTTCATCATAATCCAGCGTATCTATAATTTTCTGTACTACCTTGATTTATGCTGCTATTATAGCCTAGTTTTTGCAAGCTTATTCTTTTATCGAGCTTGCTCATGGCATATGTATTATTGGGTGCACACAATGATATAATTGCCTAATCAGAATTGGTGTATTAAGGTCTAGCTAACCTTAGTGCGCTTGGTTCGCTCTTCGTATGACTACTTTACGTGGATTGAGATATAGGGTAGTAGACGGATATACTTGCCCCTAGACATGTCTGACACATCGTATCGACTATATAACTGTACTGATACGAGCATGTAAATAGAAAATTACCAAAAATAGGATTTTAATCCACAACTGTCCTGACAACTCTTTTTTCGAATTCTTTAATCTCTTTGAGCCTCGTACTTGTATTATATTACCTTCACCTTGAAATCTTTATTATTGCTCTCCGTCTTCCCTTATTTCGGAAAGACGAAACCTCGTGCTGGTATAAGTTGACACTGATAGTACTAGATATACCCCATAAGGCTAATTACATGACCTAGTGACTCTCTTTTATAATTGATTAAGGGCATATCATAGATGATATGTTTGGTGTTAAAACTTTGAGGATTGAATAACATGATTAAATAATTTGAGGAATAGTTTTCCTAAATGTATAGCCTTAGGTGATAGATGGATAAATTTTAAAGTTCGGTAGATTGTGAACCCCTCAACCAAAATTAGACCTACTTGGCTGAGATAGTGAGACTAAGGTTAGAGTGAGTCCAGTTAGAGATAGAACACAATATTTTTTTTATTCTTGCAATAATTATATCTCTTAGTGCACCTTATCGTGCTCCGATAATTGGAGCACTACACTAGCCACTGCCTTCCTACAAATTCCATACCCTTATCCTAGACGTGCCCATCATTCAATTCTCATCTTTGTAAAAAAATTTAATTGTTGGGCGCTTTTATGCAAAAGAGCATTTATGTGTCCACACCATTGGACATGACACATGAAGAAACCTATTTTTTGCTCATATGGATTTTCTCATAATTTTTTGGGATGTGCAACGCGCAACATCGTCCACTCCTTTAAACTTAGCCTTGTATTTTAAACAATGCAAATCTTATACCACCCTTGACTTTCTACTACGGCTTAGTTTAATTTCGAGAACAAATTTTTTATAAGTTGGGTAGAATATAAAACCCATAATCCTAAAAATCGTGTTAGGCGATTATTTTTATTGATTATTAATTAAATTGTACTAATTAGTGGCTAATTAGGAGAAATAGATTTTTATTAATTTTTATTTTAGGTGTTGGTGCACTTAGGGGATTTATGGGACCATCGGAAATTTTTTTGAATTTATTTCATGTAGGAGACCCTTTGGACAATTGCTAGCTTAATGGTGTACACAAATATATTTTTTAGAATTTTATATGTATTTATATATATATGTTCATTTAGGAGATTTATGGAGCATTAGAAATTTTTTCGAAATTTATTTCATGTAGGAGACCCCTTGAGCAGTTGCTAGCTTAATAGTGTGCATTAATATAATTCTAGATTTTTTCTATGAGTATATACGTATATATAAATATATATATACATATATATTTTAAATAAATAAAAGAGTTATAAAATAAAAAAAAAAGGAAAGAAAAGAAAAGAAAAAAACAAAAACAAAAACAAAAACAAAAACAAAACAAAACTAATAAAAACCATTACTAATACTAAACTACTACCTACCCAAAAACCAACAAAGTAGCAACACAGCACCTTTTGCTAAGAAGCACAGCGAGCCCTTTGTGCTAAGAAGCACAGCCAACTCCCCTTTAGCAAATGTGAGCCATTCCCACAACCCACCCAGCGAGCCCAGAGAACCCCCCCGCGGCTAGCTAACCCAACCCGCCTCCTCTTTCTCCCTTTCATATATATATATATATATATATATATATATATATATATATATATATATATATATATATATATATATATATATATATATAATTCATCTAAAACCCTAAACCTAATCATCCAAACCCTCCCTCTTCCCATCTAGACCTAGAGAGCGCCGCCACCGCAGCCGGAGAACCCCGCCAGGCCGTCCAAACCGATCCCGACGACCGCGACCCCGCGCACTGCAGATTCCCACAACGAGGTACCTGTGTTCCGGAGTTATTTTCCGTCGACTCGCTCAACCAAACACCCTCCCATCTTCACCGGTATGCTCACCCCTTAATCCTCTTCCATATCTGTGTGATAGTAGACCTCGAACAACACGTAACCCTAGACGAAAATAACGCCAAAGTTGGCGGAAGCAGACCAAATTCTAGGATCGCAGAAAACTGCGGTGACCACCCATGTCTCCGAGTTCGTATCTCCCACCACAGAAATCTGAATTTGATGATTCTTTTTGGTATACGTAGACCACTTGACCTAGTTTAATTTCTGTTAAATAACCATAGATTATTAACTGCTGTAGACAGAATTAAATTCGTTGGAAAACCTCACGAACCCACTTTTCTAAATTTTTAAAAGTTGTGAAACGGAGCGCGTCCCGCCAAACGGGACCGCTCCATCATGTACCAAGTGTACCGAATGGTGCGCACAGCGTAATCGGACACGTAAAAATTCACGAAAACTGATTCGGACGCGTGTGCGCGCCGGAATCAGCCCGTATCCGCGGACACACCCCATATCACAACTTTTGTCGAAGTCACGCGCATTTTGTGCACGCTTGTCAGATTGCGACGAAACTTGTGCCACTGGACTCGTGATAACGCGCTGGTCCTGTGACCCAATTTTCACGTAATTCTGAGACAGTTGACCAAGTCGCCAATTGGCGGGCTCCACAGTTGACTTTTTAGGCAAAATTGTGTTCGGCCCATCAAAATCCATATTTGGACATACCGTTGGGTTCGTATTGACATTTAGAGTTGTTTGACCTATAATTTATCTCATTTAGAGACTGTTACCCTTGGCACGTTTTTCGGTACAAAGTGGGCCACACGTGGACCCCACTTTTACCCGAAATTACTGTTTTGTCCCGGTGTCCAAATTGGACGAAAGGGAAGTACTTTTTAGCTATTTTGTTTATTCTGGAAACGTTGGTGATATTTATTTCAGCATCCGGAGACGTTCATTCTGAGGCCGTAGCTTCTGACTTTTGGTGTTGACATCGGGACATTACTTTTTGCAGCTTTCTTGCCAGGCAAGATACCTTGCCAAATTGTTTACAGTATTTTGCATGCTTAGTATATTTCTGTATATTTATTGCATTTCTGTATAGTTCTTGCATGTGTAGTTTTCCTTCAGTCATTACTATGTATTAGATATGTTGACACACACATGGCACCTAGTATCATGAGAGGACAATCATTAGGCGTATGGGCTTTTAACCACTCTGGTAAACCATAGTATATAGCTCGCACTACGGGCATGTGTCGCGCTGGTCGCTACCCCCACGGTATGTCAATTTCTGGAGTCTCGCTGGTCGCTACCCCCGCGGTATGTCGATTTCTGATGTCTATTGACGTGTGTGTGAGTTGTGAGGTAGATCGGGTAGCCTACCCTTGCCCATACGTCGAAAAGTTGTCCTCATTTGCATTCATATAGATTGTCTTGTACAGCGTACTTATTTATTTTCAAATATTATGCATATTTACTGTATTCAAATTGGCTCGCTTTTCTGTATCTTGTTACGTCCCTCTGAGGACCTGGTCCCCTGCCAGGTGTATCTGTTCTTGAGTATTTGCAGGAGCGCAGATTTGGATGGTTATATATGTTTCGTGGATGTCTTCTCTCCGAGCCCCATGGTTGTTAGCTGGTATTCCTATATTGTGTTTATTGTGTTGTACTTTTCCATTCGAGTTGGTAGTGGATTTGTTTCCATCCAACTATCATCCTTAGATAATTATGTTGAGATCTAGTTATATAGATGCTGGTTATTCATTTATATTGATTTTCTGTGGATGAGATTTAGATTATACCCTGTATCTTGTGACATATGTTTATACCACTTGTGGATTGATTTTCATATTACAGCATACGTGTGGATTTTGGTTTTCATATATTGGAGTTGCCATATCCATGCGGCTGACATGTTTACGTGTTCCTAGTCCTACGTATTTTAGGACTGGGGCGTGACAGCGAACCTCGTCTCCTGTCCTGGGCCATACACTGTGGGATAATATGCCTCGTCCAAATCTGGAAAGGTACCAGGTCCTCAGAGGGACGTAACAAGATACATAGAAATATGCCATATATAAATACTGAATAAAATAATTACAATAAGGGGTGTGTTAACCATCTAAATGAATGCAATGTGAGAACAATACGTATGGGTAGGCGTAGGCATAACGTCCAACACTCCGAAGAGCGTGGTATCTGTAACGTCCATCATTCCGAAGAATGAGGTATCTGCAATATATATACGTCTGTATCACTCCGAAGAGCGTGATGTCTGCAATAAAGGAAGTCATTGGATCCATGGCTCCTCCGGATACGACGGAGTCCAATGTGTGTGTCCCATACGCTTACTAGTTGTCCTCCCCGCCAATGTAGATACACTAGTCGAATACTCGACGTGCGTACCACGTATCTATATGCCAGTCTCTACAAATAAAATATCCTGAGTTACGTACTAACTGTGATGCATGTCACACGCACCGATAGCTAGTCGAATACGCGAACCCGCATCCCAATATGAATATTACAGTGAATACGTGTAAAGTGTCAGGTCTTGGAAGATATCAGCGTATCCTCCTAACTGGGGTGAGTCTACTAGTGACTAGGCCAAGTATACTAAATCATCGACGCAACCGTCGACTGCACCCGAGTCAATCTCGGACGCGCACAGTCATATGAAAATAAAGCAACAAGAATCATACAATATATGCAATATTTAAATTAGACAGTAAATATGGCAAGGTATCTTGCCTGGGTCCTCAAGTTGTGAATGCCAATAGACTGCTCCTGCGCTATCTCCTGGCTGATCCAATAATCCTAAATACACAATATAATATAGAAATCTAACATCGGACATTAGGAAAATACATGCATAATTATGACGCTGTTCAGGGTACTGTCATGAGATCACGGTTGGTCGACTACAGAGCCGCGTATGCACATAGCTAGTGTGTACACGTGTTCTGTCTTCGGCTACCATGTACCCCGAGACAATAATTTTCTACGTTATGGTTTTACGAAACTCTTTTGTATTGCATAGACACACATCCTTCTACCTCATGTTTAAGTGCACTAGGTCTAGGCCTACGTTTTTACTGGTGAAATACGTAAGTCTTACATCACAGGTTATTCATTAAGGTAATTGTCATAAGTTAATTTCTATCTAATTTAGTTAATACATAACCATATAGGGTTTCTCATTTCATAACTTGTGTCCAACCCTTATGATACACGATACGATGACACAATGGAAGGATGATAGGACACAAACAAGAGATACTTGTGGACGAGTACCTGATCAATAGGGTGAGGGGATTCGGCTTCGTCGACGTGCTCGCTCACCGTTGATCGGCGGAGCTCCGGTTGGCAGTCCACGCAGCAGCGGCAGCAGTCGGCAGTCCCCGCAGCAGCGGCAGCGGTGACAGTACGTGCAGCAGCGACGACAGCGGCATTAACAGCGGCGGGGGCGGTTGAGGACAGTGCGGGGACGGTCGATGTTGGCCTGGGAAGGGTGGTAAGCGGTGACCGAGGCGGCAGGGTCGCTCGGGGGCAGCGGTTTGGAGTCAGATTAGAGTAGAAGTTGATGATGTTGAAGGAGATGGCGACGGCGGTGGATGGAAGTGCTGCGCTGGCGGTGGGGGTGGTGGTCCAGTAGCGGCGGGATGGTTCGGGGCTGGGTGGCGGCCTGAGGACGGTGACTGGCCGGAGGTGGCGGTAGCTCGGGTTGCAAGGGGACGGCTAGGGTTTCGAGGGTGGGTGGTAAATAGTGAATTAGGGTTTTAAAAGTTAGGAAATATGTATATTTATAAGGGAATTTGATGGGCTGGCCTCGAAACTTGGGCCTGTCTGGACTCATTAGGGAGGGGCTGATCCATGTGAAGGGTGCATGTGGACTTGGTTGGGTCCTGCTTGAGGTGAAACTGCTCCTAATTTAATTAAATTAAACAGCACGCCTAGTGTTCATTAATGAATGTTGTGAAACTAAGGTGAGACACAATGACGAGTATCTAAGGTTGCCAAAATGGTTAGACGGGTAGCCTGGCATGTCTAGGAGGTGTTTGTGATATTGGGTTGAAGGTAATTGATAGTGTGGCATTCCAACCTCGTAGCAACAGTGCGGTGTAAGTATATAGTTATCGTACATTAATTCTAATTAAATCCAATTATCCCTAGTCTCTAGTTTTAATTCAAATTAATCACTAGATTGGTCGAGGGGGTTTACAATCTACCCTCCTTAGAGCATTTTGTCCTCGAAATTAAACCTACGTAAGGTAAGAACTACTGACTGAAATTAAAATGATACTACATACCTAGTCCTTCGAAAAGGTGGGGATAACGCTGTCGAATATTCTCCTCCTACTCCTAAGTTGACTCTCCTGGTGTATGATGCCTCCATGCAACACGGACTAGGGGGATAGTCTGACCTCGCAATACCTTCTCGCTCCTATCCAGGTCTCAACAGGCTCCTCTTGGTATGATAAACTCGGGCCGACTGTGATTTCTGAGTGGTCAAGCACGTGACTCGGATCTGATATGTACCTTCTCAGCTGAGATACATAGAAGACGTCATGGACTCCTTCCAAGGTCTGCGGCAAGGCTAACCTGTAAGCAACCTCTCCGATGCGTTCTAACACGTCGAATGGTCCGATGTACCTCAGACTCGGCTTTCCTCTGTCTCCGAATCTGATAGTCCCTCATGTAGGCGAGATCTTTAGAAATACGTGATCTCCAACCTGGAACTCTGAGGGTCGTCGATGCGCATTCGCCCAGTGCTTCTGCCTGTCCTGTGCTGCTCGTAGATGCCCTTGGATCTTCTTCACCTTTTCTACTGTACGAACAACCAACTCTGGTCTGAGAATCTGTCTCTCACCTATATCACTCCAACATACTGGAGAACGGCATTTTCTTCCATACAACGCTTCATAGGGAGCCATCTGGATGCTCGCTTGATAGATGTTGTTGTAGAAAAATTCGACTAGGTGCAAGTGGTCCTCCCATGATCGTCCAAAATCAAGCATGCATACTCTTAACATGTCCTCCAATGTCTGAATGGTGCACTCCGACTGATCGTCTGTTTGTGGGTGATATGCTGTGCTAAACTTCAGGCGGGTATCGAGACTCTCTTGCATACTCCTCCAAAAGTAAGATGTAAACCTCGTATCTCTGTCAGACACGATGCTAACTGGCACTCCATGCAGGTGCACAATCTCCCTCATGTACATGTCTGCTAAGACCTCTGTAGATTGCCCCACTCTGAAGGGTAAAAAGTGTGCGGACTTGGTGAGTCTATCCACGATTACCCAAACTGCATTGCGACCACTGGGACTCCTCAAAAAGTCCGTAACAAAGTTTATAGTGATGTGCTCCCATTTCCATTCCGGTATTGGAAGTGGTTGAAGTAGTCCTGCAGATCTCTGATGCTCAGCCTTGACTTGCTGACACACCAGGCACTTTGCCACAAAGCGTGCTATCTCTCTCTTCATTCCATGCCACCAGTAGTACTATCTCAAGTCTCTGTATATCTTCGTGCCTCCTGGATGAATAGAATAGGTGGAACTATGTGCCTCTGTCATCAACTCCTGACGAAGTTCTCCATTTGGAAAATAGAGACGATCTCCACATCTCAAAGTCCCGTCTTCATGTATACGCAGTCCTGTTTGTATTCCAGCCTCTGTCCTCTGTCTAAGCCTCTGAAATTTGGCATCTGTCAGTAAAGCAGCTTTGGTCCTCTCCACTAATGTTGATTACAACTGAAAACTCGACAACTGTCCATCTATTCCGGGCATAACAACCTCTATACCCATCTGCTCTAGATCTCTTAACAGATGTTGTTGAGTAGTCAAGAAGAATGCCATGGGTCTTCTCCGATACTACGTTGGCCTTTTTCGGGTGGTACTGTAGCTCGATCTCAAAGTCTGTCATTACCTCGAGCCAACGTCTCTGTCTCTGGTTAAGGTCCTTCTAGGTGTAGACGTACTTCAGGCTCTTATGATCAGTAAATATCTCCACTCTTTCTCCATATAGGTAGTGCCTCCAAGCTTCAAAGCAAAGATCACTGCGGCAAGCTCCAAGTCGTGGGTGAGATAGTTCTTCTCATGAGTTCTCAACTGTCAAGAAGCATAGGCTACAACTTTCCCGTGCTGCATCAAGACACATCCTAATTCTTTCCCGGATGCATCGCTATAGATCACGAATCCTCCGGGTCCAGAAGGTATGGTCAAGATAGGTGCTGTAGTCAAACGCTTCTTCAGCTTATCGAATGCCTTCTGACACTCCTCTGTCCAAGTAAACTCCTGCTTCTTATGGGTCAAGCGGGTCATCGGCTCTGCGATCTTCACGAAGTTCTCAACAAACCTCCGGTAATATCCGGCAAGCCCTATGAAACTTCTCACTTCTGAGACATTGGTAGGGGTTGTCCATGTCTCTATTGATGAAATCTTCTCCGGATCTACTGAAATTCTATCTCCTGAGATGACGTGTCCAAGAAAAGTGACACGAAAAACTCGCACTTGCTCAGCTTGGCATAAAGCCTCTCTCTCCTCAGGGTCTCCAACACTAGTCTCAAGTGCTCTTCGTGCTCCTCGTGGCTCTTTGAATATACCAAGATATCATCGATGAAGACTACCACGAACTGGTCCAAGTATTGGTGGAAGACCATGTTTATCAAGTTCATAAATACAGTTGGCGCATTCGTCAGTCCAAAAGGCATCACTAAGAACTCGTAGTGACCATAACGGGTCATGAATGCTGTCTTTTGAATGTCTTCTCTTCACACCTTCACTTGATGATAACCCGATCTCAAGTCGATCTTTGTGAACACTACTGCTCCTGTCAACTGGTCGAATAAATCGTCAATCCGCGACAGGGGGTACTTGTTCTTGATAGTCAAAGCATTAAGGGCTCTATAATCAATGGACATGCGTATTGTTCTATCCTTCTTAGGTACAAATAACACTGGTGCTCTCCAAGGTGATGCACTAGGACGGATAAATCCCTTGCTCTGCAACTCC
The DNA here is from genome assembly GCA_036927795.1 of Iris macrosiphon. Taxonomy (NCBI): domain Eukaryota; kingdom Viridiplantae; phylum Streptophyta; class Magnoliopsida; order Asparagales; family Iridaceae; genus Iris; species Iris macrosiphon. The sequence continues at coordinate 52,282,910 of JAYESA010000011.1, forward strand.
TCTAATTGTAGCTTCAGTTAATCTAACTCCTTCTTCGCCAATCGGTACACATTAGAAGATACCAGTGCTGCTCCGGGTACTAGTTCAATAGTGAACTCCACGTCTCTATCTGGTGGTAAGCCTGGCAATTCTTCGGGGAAAACATCCTCGAATTCTGCAACTATTGGTGGGGTACCATCTCCATAGCCATGTAAGCTCCAGCTATCTATCCTACTCCTTGTTCGACGGTCCCTCGTATGTACTCGAACTCCGGTTGATCTGGCGGTCTAAAAATGATGCTACCCTTCTGGCAGTTCAGTACATCATTATACTGGCTTAACCAGTCCATGCCTAGCACAACATCAAAGTACGACATATGTAATACTAAGAATCACGCTCTCATCTCTCTACCATATACGACTACCGAACACGTTCTGATAGTGCTGGTAACCGGCACGATACCTCCTCCGGTAAGAATCTTCCAACTCTTTGGTAAGGAGGAAGTCGCTACTATATGCATTGCTACGAATCTACTAGATATAAATGATAGCGTAGCACCAGAATCAAACAATGCAGTTGCAGGTAATGATGCAACTAAAATGGTACCTGTGATAGCTTCCCCTTCTGTTTTCTCCTCAGTAGCTGCTAATGCAAAGGCCTGTCCGTGTCTCTGTCCTTCGGTCTGCTGTCCGGCTCGATCGAACTGTGCCTGCTGTGGGGCCAAGGGCGGTCCCCTCTGAAATCCTTCGGGTGCTGGTGGGTGCTGGCCTCCTGGTAGGGGTAGTATCCTCGGGACTTGTGTTTCTGGCCTCTGTACGGTCTGGGGTGCCGCGTCTCTACGCCGTGGGCAGTCCCGGGCAAGGTGCTGACTTGCTCCACATATCATGCATAATCCCAGCTTCTTTCGATAATCTCTGATGACGTGTCCTTTCTTGCCACAATGGTGACAAGTCGAAAGCTCCTACTGTGGGTATGGTGCTGCCCTCTACTGTGTCTGTGCTCCGGGACGACGGATCGGTCCTCCTGCTCCGGGCTGGGCTCTGGCTGGGGTAGTCGTGCTGGAACGTCTAGCTCCTTTGACGATGGCCTCTTGGATCCTCGCCTCTGCAAGAACCTCCTCATAAGAGATCCTCGCCTGTGTGGTGGTATACCTCTGTAGCTCGAAAGTAAGACCGTGATGGAATCTCTGAGACTTCTCCAGGTCATTGGGTATCAGGACGACACCAAATCTGCTGAGACAGCTAAACTCTGCATCATATGCGTCAACAGTCATATTCCCCTATTCTAGATGTAGGATCTGGGAGTACAGGGCATTTCTGACTATAGCTGGGAAATATTTTGCATTGAAGTATTCTAGGAACTGTTCCCAAGTCTGGTTTTTGCCTACACTGCGCTCAATAGAATCCCACCAGTGATGGGCGTTGCCTTTTAGTTGGGCCCTCACGGCGGTCATCCAAAGGTCTGGATGCAGTTGTGAAGCCTCTAGTAGCATCTCCGTATTGGCGACCCAATCGGAGATCTGTTCTGCAGTCTCATTTCCTGAGAAAGTATCTGGTCCCATCTGTCGAAACCATCTAACAGTGCCACCTGTCTGGGCTGGTGGAGGTGCTAGTATGGGTGCTGGGACAGGTGTCCTCTCTAGTACTGCCATCAAACTCTGTCTCAACGTCTCCGTCTGATGCCACTGTGCTTGCATCATAGTCTGAAAGAACTGTAGCATTTGTGGCTGTCCATCTAGCTATGGCATCTGGGTTGTGTAGGGTGGAGGTGGTGGTAATGGAACCTCTGGCTGTATGGTAGGCCTCTCCTCAGATGTCGGCCTCTCGGTCTGCGGCATCGGTGTAGCTCCTGAAGTCTGGCCCTCAAAATGCTGCATGGGAATCGTCTGGGAAGTCTGTCCCTCGGGCTGCGGTGTAGGATCGCCCTGAGAAGTCTTGTGTCAATGTATCAGCGGGGTCTGTAGTGGTGGTTGCCCTTGGGGTACCTCCTCTCTTTGGGTGGTGATACCTGGCACCGCGGTACTGGGTGCTCCTCGTCCACTGCGCAAGTTCATCTTGCTGCAAGAGATAGGACTTCATTAAAAAGAGTACAAAATTAAACAAACAGGATACAGATATTTAGAAGTAATATGAAGGAAGTTCAAAAACGTAATCAATGTGGATGAGACCTAGTAATTTCTATCCTATTGCAGGCTCGTTGGGCATATTACCATACCTCAACGATAATGTGGACCTGCATGGGCCACCACTAAAACCATGTCATGCCCCAGTCCCAAAATACAAGGAACCAGGCCACGTGGCAATAGCCAGCTGTCACATCTCCGAGGATATCCCAATTTAATGGATCCTAACGAAGAGTGCTACGCTGTCCTAAAATACTAACATGTCCAATATCAGTCAATCAACAGGTAAACTAATCTCATCCACAAAAATAAACAGCAAGAATGTACTAATAATAACTACTGGAAGATAAACGCCAGTATCAAAATATCATAGTACAACCAATAGTGTCTGGTGGGGACAAACCCACTACTATGACGAAAGAAAGTACTGAAATGATAGATAAAAGATAATGCCTAAGGCATCGGCTGACTAGATAATGATGCTCCTAATCCTAGGCAGAAGGCCTACCAAGTGATCACGGTAACTCTGACGGTAAGACCTCTAGCCCCTCAGCTATAGCAAACCTCGTCTCCTGTCCTGGGCCGTACACTGTGGGATAATATGCCTCGTCTAAATCTGGAAAGGTACCAGGTCCTCAGAGGGACGTAACAAGATACATAGAAACATGCCATATATAAATACTGTATAAAATAATTATAATAAGGGGTGTGCTAACCATCTAAGTGAATGTAATGTGAGAACAACTTTGGTACGTATGGGTAGACGTAGGCATAACGTCCAACACTCCGAAGAGCGTGGTATCTGTAACGTCCATCATTCCGAAGAATGAGGTATCTGCAATATATATACGTCTGTATCACTCCGAAGAGCGTAATGTCTGCAATAAAGGAAGTCATTGGATCCATGGCTCCTCCGGATACGACGGAGTCCAATGTGTGTGTCCCATACGCTTACTAGTTGTCCTCTCCGCCCAATGTAGATACACTAGTCGAATACTCGACGTGCGTACCACGTATCTATATGCCAGTCTCTACAAATAAAATATCCTGAGTTACGTACTAACTGTGATGCATGTCACACGCACCGATAGCTAGTCGAATACGCGGACCCGCATCCCAATATGAATATCACAGTGAATACATGTAAAGTGTCAGGTCTTGGAAGATATCAGCGTATCCTCCTAACTGGGGTGAGTCTACTAGGGACTAGGCCAAGTATACTAAATCATCGACGCAACCGTCGACTGCACCCGAGTCAATCTCGGACGCGCACAGTCATATGAAAATAAAGCAACAAGAATCATACAACATATGCAATATTTAAATTAGACAGTAAATATGACATGGTATCTTGCCTGGGTCCTTAAGCTGTGAATGCCAATAGACTGCTCCTGCGGTGTCTCTTGGCTGATCCAATAATCCTAAATACACAATATAATATAGAAATCTAACATCAGACACTAGGGAAATACATGCATAATTATGACGCTGTTCAGGGTACTGTCATGAGATCACGATTGGTTAACTACAGAGCCGTGTATGCACGTAGCTAGTGTGTACACGTGTTCTATCTTCGGCTACCATGTACCCCGAGACAATAATTTTATACGTTATGGTTTTACAAAACTCTTTTGTTTTGCATAGACACACATCCTTCTACCTCATGTTTAAGTGCACTAGGTCTAAGCCTATATTTTTACTGGTGAAATACGTAAGTCTTACATCACAGGTTATTCATTAAGGTAATTGTCTGTCACGCCCCAGTCCCAAAATACGTAGAACTAGGAATACGTAATACGCCAGCCGTATGTATACGAACTGCAATATATGGAAACCATATACACACGTATGCTGTATATGAATATCCAATCCACAGTGGTAATATATGTCACAATAAGTCACACGCAATTCTATATCTCATCCACAGCACAAATAATAGAATAATGGAAATCAATAACTGAATATCAAAGAAGCAGTCTCAAATAGGAATTTCAAAGTGTGATAGTCGGGTGGAAACAAATCCACTACAAATCGACTATAATAAACTACTAAAGAAGAGAATAAACTCTAATATAAGAATAAATGTCTTAAAAAAGAATAGCAACTAGAATCTCTAAACAGCTGCAATGAATCACATATAATCAGAAGGTAAGATCGCCTCAGACTGATAGGTAGCGTCAGGTCCATACTCCTGCGGGTACTCCTGCGCATCTATATCTGGAAAGGGACCAGGTCCTCAGAGGGACGTAAAAAGATACAAAAAAGTACATGCCAATAAAGTACTGAAATATAAACATCCATTGGGGTCGCCTAACCATCTATGTGAATACAATTAAGAACACATTTCCCCACAAGTGAGCTATCTGGCTGAAAACTGGGATTTGGCATGGTTCTCTATTGGAGATCCAGGGGCCTACAAAGGCACGATGACTTTCGAACGCCGGAGGCCCGCCTGATAATAATATAATATATAGTGGTCATCACCGCCCGTATCTCCAGCGGAGAATCCGGCCGCACAATAGAAAAAGTACAAAGGAGCTCAAATGCGGTACTTGTTGTTCTCCCCACCCAATGCTCTAAGCATGTCATATCCATGACACGATAAACCTCTAATAACCGCCAGGTCTACTAGCATGCAAAGTTTCTATTGGCGGTTATCCCTATCCGTCGCATGACCTATACGTACCAGTGGCCAGCCGAGTACGCAAGTCCGTGTCCTACATGAGACTCACACTCGTGTAAGAATAGTGTCATGGCCAATGAAACATAAATACCTCATGAAAATGGGGTAGTCTCATAAAGTAGGTCCAATGCATATACATAAATAAAAACATAGTACGACGACACCGTCGTTGCACCCAAGTTTCCTTGGACGCTCAGTTTATATAGCAGTTAAAATAAATGAACTAAATAAACAGAAAATAAACATGCATATCTTATATGGAATGTAAATACAGTACAATGGCAAGGTATACTTGCCTGGCAAGAAATCTGTAAAGTGTAAGCGCCCAAATGTCAAGGACATGGAACCTGGAACTAAGGACTCCGAACAAACATCTCCGGATGCTGAAATAAATATCACCAACATTTCCGGAATGAGCAAAATAGCTAAAAAGTACATCCCTTTCGTCCAATTTGGACACAGGGGCAAAACGGTAATTTTGGGTAAAAGTGGGGTCCACGTATGGCCCACTTTGCACCGAAAAGCGTACCGAGGGTAACAGTCTCTAAATGGGACAAAATATAGGTCAAACAACTCTAAATGTCAATACGAACCCAACGGTATGTCCAAATGTGGATTTCGATGGACCGAACACAATTTTGTCCAAAAAGTCAACTGTGGGGCCCGCCAATTGGCGATTTGGTCAACCGTCTCAGAATTGCATGAAAATTGGGTCACAGGACCAGCGCGTTACCACGAGTCCAGTAGCGCAAGTTTCGTCGCAATCTGACAAGCATGCACAAAATACGCGTGAGTCCCACAAAAGTTGCGATACGGAGTGTGTCCGCGGATACGGCCTGATTCCGGCGCGCACACGCGTCCAAATCAGTTTTCACAAATTTTTACGTGTCCGGTTACGCTGCGTGCACCATTCGGTATACTTGGTACATGGCGGGGCGGTCCTGTTTGGCGGGGCGCGTTCCGTTTCACAACTTTTAGAATTCTGGAAAAAGTGGGTTCGCGAAGTTTTGTGACGAATTTAATTCTGTCCACAGCAGCTAATAATCTAGGATTATTTAACATAAAATAAACTAGGTCAAGTGTTCTACTCATATAAAAAGAATCACCGAATTCGGATCTCTGTGGTGGGAGATACGAACTCGACAATATGGGTGGTCACCGCAGTTTTCTGCGATCCCAGAATTCGGTCTGCTCGCGCCAACTTGGACGCTGTTTTTGCCTATGGGTACATGTTGTTCGAGGTCTGCTATTATACAAATATGGAAGAGGGTTAAGGGGTGAGCATACCGGTGAAGACGGAACGGCGTTTGGTTGAGCGAGTCGACGGAAAATAACTCCGGAGCGAAGGTGCCTCGTGTGGGAATCTGCAGTGCGCGAGGTCGGGGTCGTCGGGATGGTTTGGACGGCCTGGCGGGGTTCTCTGGCTGCGGTGGTGGCTCTAGATGAGAGGAGGGGGTCTGGAGATTTTAGGTTAGGGTTTTATAAAATTATATATTTATATATATATATATTTATATATAGAGGATAGGAAGAGAGGGAATATGAGTAGTTTCTCGTGAAGAGGGGGGTGCTGTGTCCGTGGGAAGGAATTAATTTGGTTTTGCTACATTTATGAAAGTTGGCTGTGCCTTTTTAGTAGTTAGTTTGCTTTATAGTTTGCTAAGAATAGTAGTTTGCTAGTAGTATATTATTACTTTATTAATTATTATTATTTTATTAATTTCTTTTCTTTTCCTTTCTTTTTAAATATATATATATATATATATATATATATATATATATATATATATATACACACACACATAAAAAAATTTATAGATTAGGATAATGCACACCGTTAGGCTAGCATCTGCTTAAGGGGTCTCCTACATGAAATAAATTCCGAAAAATTCCTGATGGTCCCATAAGTCCTCTAAGTACCCGAACACCTAAAATAAAAATTATTAAAAAATCTATTTCTCCTATTTAGCCCTAATTACTATAATTTAAATTAATAATTAATAAATAAAAAGGGTATATACGATTTTTGGGAAGGGGTTTTACATTGTCATAAGTTAATTTCTATCTAATTTAGTTAATACATAACCATATAGGGTTTCTCATTTCATAACTTGTGTCCAACCCTTATGATACACGACACGATGACACAATGGAAGGATGATAGGACACAAACAAGAGATACTGGTGGACGAGTACCTGATCAATAGGGTAAGGGGATTCGGCTTCATCGACGTGCTCGCTCACCTTTGATCGGCGGAGCTCCGGTTGGCAGTCCACGCAGCAGCGGCAGCGGTCGACAGTCCCCGCAGCAGCGACAGCGGCGGCAGTATGTACAGCAGCAGCGGCAGCGGCTTTAACAGCGGCGGGGGTGGTTGAGGACGGTGCGGGAACGGTCGACGTTGGCCTGGGAAGGGTGGTAAGCGGTGACCGAGGCGGCGGGGTAGCTCGGGGGTAGCGGTTTGGAGTCGGGTTAGAGTAGAAGTTGATGATGTTGAAGGAGATGGCGGCGACGGTTGATGAAAGTGCTGCGCTGGTGGTGGGGGTGGTGGTCCAGTGGCGGCGGGATGGTCCGGGGCAAGTCGATATGCCACCTCTCCAACTCTCTCGAGCACGTCAAATGGTCCAATATACCTTGGACTCAACTTGCCGCGCCCTCCGAATCGGATGGTGCCTCTGGTCGGTGATATCCTCAAGAAGACGTGATCGCCCTCTTTGAACTCTAAGGGACGACGATGAAGGTCTGCCCACTGCTTCTGCCTGTCTTGCGCTTCTCGCAAGTGTCCCTGAATCTTTTTGACTGTCTCTACGGTGTTGACCACCGACTCGGGTCCCAGAACCTGACGTTCTCCCACGTCACTCCAACACACAGGAGACCTACCTTTTCTTTCATACAATGCTTCAAACGGAGCCATCTGAATACTTGCTTGATAGCTATTGTTGTAAGAAAACTCTACAAGATGTAGGTGGTCCTCCCATGATCCTCCGAAGTCTAACATGCAAGCCCTCAACATATCCTCCAAGGTCTGAATAGTACGCTCCGACTGCCCATCTGTCTGCGGGTGGTAAGATGTACTGAACTTCAGACGAGTACCAAGATTCTCTTGCATGCTCCTCCAAAAGTGCGATGTGAAGCGTAAATCTCTTTCCGATACAATGCTGACTGGTATGCCGTGCAATCTCATGATCTGCCTCATATATAAGTCAGCTAAAGCTTCTGTAGACTGACCCACTCTAAAAGGTATAAAATGGGCTGACTTGGTGAGTCGGTCCACTATTACCCATACTGCATCTCTCCCACTTGGACTCTTGGGAAAACCCGTGACGAAGTCCATAGTGATGTGCTCCCACTTCCACTCTGGAATCGAAAGTGGTTGCAATAATCCTGCTGTCCTCTGGTGCTCCGCCTTCACTTGTTGACATACCAGACATTTAGCTACAAAGCGAGCTATCTCTCTCTTCATTCCATGCCACCAAAAGTGTTGTCGTAAGTCGCGATACATCTTGGTGCCTCCAGGATGAATAGAATAAATCGAACTATGAGCCTCTGCTATCAGCTCCTGTCGAATCTCTCCATTTGGAACATAAAGACGATCCCCACATCATAATGTTCCATCCTCATGAATACACAATCCGGTCTGCTCTTCGGCCTCTGTCCTTTCCTTTAGTCTCCTAAATCTGGCATCTGTAGGCAAAGCTGTCTTAATCCTCTCTACCAATGATGATTGAACTTGCAAGTTGGCTAGTGTCCCATCTGCTCCGGGTAATATCACTTCAATGCCAAGCTCTTGCAAGTCCTCCAATAGTTCCTTTTGTGCTGTCAAGAAGTAAGCTGCTGGCTTCCGGCTTAACGCGTCTGCTACCACGTTAGCCTTGCCTGGATGATAATATAGCTCTATCTCAAAATCTTTTATCAACTCGAGCCATCGACGTTGCCTCATATTTAACTCCTTCTGCGTGAAGACGTACTTGAGGCTTTTGTGGTCTGTATAGATTTCCACTCGTTTCCCATATAAGTAATGTCTCCATAGCTTCAGAGCAAATACAACGGCTGCAAGTTCTGTCACGACCCGCACCCGGTGTAAGGGTACTAGTCGGAAACAACGCCCAGCCTACGCCGCAGAATCGGCGGTAGAACGCTGTCTAGAAAGTCTATCTAATATAATGAACCACCAATAATGATAGAATACTCAATCACAGAACTAAGATAGAATGAACACGAATCAGATAAGAAATGAATAGTCATAATACAACTCATGAGTCTAAAATAATACATCAATGAGTCTGAAGAAAGAACAGAAATAAGCTGGAGACAAATCCAGTACAAAGAATACTACAAAACTATAAAGCTACAACTCCAGGGTCAACTGTCTCAGTTGGGATAAGTCCCTCTTGAGCCAGGGTCTCAGAATCTAAACCCACAACATCCTGGGGTCCATAATAGGTAGGGTACTCCTCAGTGTCATCTGGAAAAATATATCCAGTCAGGAAAGGAGCAGAGTACAACCCTAACAGCAGTTCTCAAACAATGATAAAAACTATGTAACAGTAAATAGCTGTGGATAAACAAGATACATAAATAGAGACAAGAATGTAGAGACAATAAGGAAATACTGGAAAGAAATACATTAATGAACAATATGCTGATGGAACAAGAATACTAATGACTAAGTGTGTGAGTACTAGCTTTAACATGTGATCGGCTTGGGAACTTGCACAAGAGTATAATGGCCTGGTTAATCATACGTGCGGTGTATGATCAACACTCACAAGAAACAAGACATGCACAAGGAGGGTATGATCACATATCTACACTAAAATACTCTCCACCCCCGACTGGTATAATAGATCCAACCACGGTACGTTATGGCACGAGATTCCCCAAGAAGATAGCTAGTCTCCCTGAGAATCGGTGTCTGTACATGCACAAGATAACCAATGAAACAATACTTGCACCATATACACCATATACCAAGGAATAACATCCCATGACGAGATCCGGATATACCAATCCGTGTAACCATAGTGTCGAGAGAAACATGTATATCTACACTAGATACAACGAACATAGAGGATATCATAAATGAGAAACTATCAGAGAATGTACTCGCCTGAAGTCCAATGAACAGTCTCACAAATGTCTGACTCGGTGCCTGGAAGACCTAGATATGGAATACCACATTAATACAAGGTCCCGGAAAGAGAACAAGTCAAACTAGTCAACTTCTAGGTCAATAAATAAATTCTAAGTCAAAAGTCAACTATGGTCAACTCTAAAGTCAACTAAAGTCAAACCAAGGTCAACCTCACAAGAAATCTATAAAATAATATAGAGATAAACTACAATAATTTAGGAATCAAATAGATTCCAAAAGAATCTTACACAAAGTATATTAATAATACAAATAATATATATCATAAATAATATATATGCAAACCAATATTCATACAATTAAAATACTATATTATAATAATTATTATACCTCACCAAACACATATATATATATATACATATATATATATAACAATAATATATATAATATAAATAAAAACTGCCTAAGCGTCACTGAAAACAGGGAGTTAAATAATAAAATTGAAATTAAACAGCCTATAGTGACAGTTCCAACTGTCGCAGCAAAAACTGTCGCCAATACTGCTGTGAATTAAATCCACTGCCACTTAAATAGTGACAGTTAATAACTGTCACAGAAGACCGTCATTAAACTGCCGCTCAAAACCCGCCGCCGCTGCTGTGCTTTTAATGACAGAATCTGTCATTAATGGCTTCAGCGGCTGCTGCTGCTGCCCGAGGCTATTAATGACAGAATCTGTCATAAATAGATGCCGTCGCTAAAATATTTAATATATATATACTATATATATAATATATATATATAAATCAATATATTAAATATATAAAACAATAAATAAATAAATACTATAAATAAATACTTATGTATATATAACCTTATACATATAAACAAATATTTAAAAGTTATAATACACAACCAAGTATTAATGTACATATTTTAACATGGCTTAGAAGCACATCTAAAATATATACATTAATATACAAAAGTACATAATAATTATAAATAATATAATTACACAATTAAACATACAAATATATTTTATAAAATATTTTATGTATAAATTATATTATTTAACAAGTAGTAACATATATATTTGCATGCAAGAAAGCTACATATTATATTGTACATTATATTAGCACACCCAAAATATAGATCTATGCTACAATAATTACTATAATAAATACACAAAATAAATATTTAATATTCATATATATATACTAATTATAAATGAAGAATTGAACCACAATTAATTAGATCTATGCAAAAATACACCAAATTGGAGAGTATCTCACCGTATCCCACTAGATCTAGGATACGCATGCGACACGAGTCCAACACACAACCAAATGCACCCCGAAGGACACAAACAAATCACAAATAATATTTATGAACAAATCAAAGCGTCAAAAGTAGATCTATGTGTCCGTGTCAAAATACGACATGTTCAAAGCCCCGTGTCGGAGGAAAACCCCCAAATGACACGTATCACCAAATAGTTGGGATACGAACCACAAGTATCCCAATATGGACACGACACTAGCTCCAAACACAAAGCTCATTGTCCAATTGATCTATAGGATCAATTGACACACACAACAAAATGTAAATTCGGAATTCCAACAAAATTGACACAAAAAGCACCATAACTTTCTCCATGGGTCTCCTATGAACACAAAACAAAGTCCTATGGGTACTACATACATATAGGTTAATTTTACATGATTAAATCCTAGATTTAGAAGCTATTTAAATAGAAAAATCTGAATTATACCTATTGGGAGATGGATTCTCAACGAAACCTCCAATTGAGATGAACTTGCTTCCAAATTGTAGATCCTTGCTCCTCTTTGTAGATCCTTGCTTCCTTCTTCTAGATCCTTGCTTTCTTCTTCTCTAATGGTGAATTGGGAAGAATTTAGAATGAATTTGGTAGGGAATTGGATTGGGAATGGAGAAAATTTGGTAGTGGGAAAATTCTAGATCTAGATTTGGAATGAAATGAGAGGAGAGAGAAATTTCTCCCCCTCCTATATAGGCCGGCCATAGCCCCTCCCCCAAGCAATTGTAAAATGTCCAATGTACCCCTTGGGGCCTCTCATGAAGAAATAATTAAGGAAGGAAGCTTCTAGTCTAATCATTTAATTAATTTAATCCATCTCCTTAACTATGGGCTTCCTAAATGGGCCAAGTCTAACTAATTAATTCATGTTGGTCCATGAGTCCAAACTAAACTAGTTGGGTCCACTAAAATAAGTCCAAAATAATTTAATAATATCTAACAATAATTAAATAATACAACAATTAATTATTTACCATGCACAATATTTATTTAAATAGGAAATTACTAAAATACCCTTTTTCCTAAAATGTGGTAGTGACAAGTCTACCCTCCTTAAAATAATTTCGTCCTCGAAATTCAAAGACGAAAACTACCCCCAGAAAATCACAGAACAGAACTAAAGAATCACAACTAACTAATGAACAGAACATAACAATGAACAGAACATAACTAGAAAATAACATACCTCAAGGTACAAACAAATATGGATAACGCTCTCGCATTTCATCCTCTCTCTCCCAGGTAGACTCCCCCGGAGAGTGATGCCTCCATGCAACGCGCACCAAAGGAATAGTCTGGTTCCTCAGCACCTTCTCTCTCTGATCCAGAATCCCAACTGGCTGCTCTGGATAGCTAAGAGTAGGGCCCACCTCTATCTCTGAGTGATCCAATACATGACTAGGATCTGCCACGTATCGTCTCAACTGCGACACATGAAACACATTATGCACTCCCTCCAATGCAGGTGGCAAGTCTAGTCTATAAGCAACTGCACCGACCCTCTCTAGAATAGTGAAAGGTCCAATGAATCGCGGACTAAGCTTTCCGCCTCCACCGAAGCGAATCGTGCCTCGTGTCGGAGAAATCCTCAGAAACACCAAACTACCCACCTAGAACAAAACACCACCTTAAGAACTTAATCTATAACAAACAACCAAGAACAAACAAAAATCTAAACTATACCTCGAACTCCAAAGGTCTCCGATGGCTATCGGCCCAATGCCTCTGTCTGTCCTGCGCCACTCGAAGTCTGTCTCTGATCAACTGAACCTTCTCTGCTGCATCCACAATCATCTCTGGCCCAAGCAAAACTCTCTCTCCAACATCGCCCCAAGACAAAGGAGTACGACACCTCCGACCATATAGAGCTTCAAAAGGTGACATCTCTATACTGGCCTGGTAACTGTTGTTGTAAGCAAACTCTACCAAATGGAGATGGTCCTCCCAAGAACCCCCGAAATCTAGTACACAAGTGCGCAACATATCCTCGAGAGTCTGAATAGTCCTCTCTGACTGCCCATCTGTCTGGGGATGATATGCAGTACTGAACTTGAGCTGAGTGCCCAAACTCTCCTGCAAACTCCTCCAGAAATGAGAAGTGAAACGACTATCCCGATCCGAGACTATGCTGACGGGAACTCCATGTATCCTAACGATCTGCCTCACATACATCTCTGCCAGCTTCTCCGTAGACAAACCCACCTTGAAAGGCAAAAAGTGGGCCGACTTGGTCAATCTATCAACAATGACCCAAATCGCGTCTTTCCCTCCTGGAGATCGTGGTAGTCCGGACACAAAATCCATAGTAATGTGTTCCCACTTCCACTCTGGAATGGGTAATGGCTGAAGTAAACCTCCTGGCCTCTGCCTCTCGGCTTTCACCTGCTGGCACACTAAGCATCTGGATACAAACTGTGCCACTTCCCTCTTCATGCCATACCACCACACACTCTCTCGCATATCTCGATACATTTTGTTAGCACCTGGATGTATGGAATACTGAGAGCGATGCGCTTCCTGCAATATCTCCTCTCGCAACTCCCCACTAGGCACACACAATCTAACTCCATGCCTCAAAGATCCATCCTCTGCAATAGTGAAATCATCCTCCAATCCTGCTCTCACCTGAGCTCTGATACTCCTCAAAGATACATCATCATACTGTGCTGCCTTGATCCTATCCATCAAATCTGAATGTATCTGCAATCCCCACATCTGCATAGTACCACCCGGAATAATCACCTCAATGCCCAAGCTCTCCAAGTCCTCCAACAAATATCGATCCTGCGTCAAGAACATAGCTACCGGATACCTGCTCAAAGCATCGGCAACTACATTGGCTTTCCCAGGATGATATTGTAAAGAGATATCAAAATCCTTCATCAGTTCCAACCATCGACGCTGCCTCATGTTCAACTCCTTCTGCGTGAAAACGTACTTCAAGCTTTTATGGTCTGTGAAGATCTCCATACGCTCTCCGTACAAATAATGTTTCTACAACTTCAGGGCGAATATGACAGCTGCCAACTCCAAATCATGGGTAGGATAGTTCTTTTCATGAGGACGCAATTGCCTGGATGCATAGGCAATCACTTTCCCATGCTGCTGAAGAACACAACCTAAACCCTTTCCCGATGCATCACTATAAATAGTGAAACCTCCGGACCCTGATGGCAATGTCAAAATAGGAGCAGACATCAACCTCTTCTTCAACTCATCAAAAGCAGCCTGGCAATCTTCCGTCCAAACAAACTTCACATCCTTCCTTGTGAGTCTGGTCATCGGCTCGGCAATCCTCGAAAAATCTTGCACAAACTTTCTGTAGTAGCCTGCCAATCCCAAGAAACTCCTGATCTCTGCTACCGAACTCGGAGTCTTCCAAGATTCCACTGCTGAAATCTTCTTCGGATCCACTGAAATACCATCACCAGTCACAACATGCCCCAAGAATTCTACTTTGTCCAAGAAAAACTCACATTTGGACAACTTTCCATACAGCTTCTCCTTTCTCAGCACATCCAACACAATCCTCAAATGCTCCTCATGCTCCTCCGGTGTCCTCGAGTATATGAGTATGTCGTCGATGAACACCACCACGAACTTGTCAAGGTACTGGTGGAACACCTTGTTCATCAAGTTCATAAATACCGCCGGTGCATTAGTCAAACCAAACGGCATCACCATAAACTCGTATTGACCATACCGAGTTCTAAAAGCAGTCTTCGGTATGTCCTCCGGCTTCACCTTCACCTGATGGTAGCCTGATCTCAAATCTATCTTAAAAAACACCTTCGCACCACTCAACTGATCAAACAGATCATCAATCTGTGGCAAGGGATACTTATTCTTGATAGTGAGATTATTCAAAGCCCTGTAATCAATGCACATACGCACCGATCCATCCTTCTTTGGTACAAACAATACCGGGGCTCCCCATGGTGAAGAACTCGATCTGATAAACCCCTTATCCTGCAATTCGTCCACCTGCTTCTTCAACTCGACCAGCTCGCTGTTGTTTACTCTATAGACATGCTGCGAAATCGGTTCTGCACCTGGCACCAAGTCTATAGAAAATTCAACATCTCGATCTGGCGGCAATCCTGGCAATTCCTCAGGAAACACATCCAAGAATTCTGCTATCAACGGATGCGGCAACTCCTTGTCTTCCACCATAGCTCCACAAATAATGCCTTCTTCCTGCTCCGCAGCTCCTCTAGCAAACTCGAACTCTGGCTCTCCTGGCGGACCAAACAAAACTCTACCTCCTCTATAATCTATGCTAGCACGGTGCCTACTCAACCAATCCATCCCGAGTACAATGTCGTAGCTCAGAAGTGGCATTACAAGTAGACACGCACTCAACTTCCGGCCTCCCAGAGTAACCCTCCGATCCTTGCAAATATCATTAACCAGGATAATGCCTCCCCCGGTCATGATCTTGCAAGTCCTAAGCAAAGACTCAGCTACCAAACCATGCTTTAGAGCAAAAGAAACAGATACAAAACTATGGGAAGCACCACTATCAAACAAAGCTAAAGCTGGAATGGAATCAAGAAGAATAGAACCTGCGATGACATCTCCGGTGGGTTCCTCCTCTTCGACGGTCATAGCAAACGCTCGTCCCTGCCGAGCACCTCCCTGCTGATGCTGGACAAAACGCTGCTGCTGTGTCGGAAGCGGTCCCCTCGATTGTGCTGCAGGTGGTCTCGTCTGTGCCCTCGGAGCTGGAGCTGCTCCCTGAACTGCACGACGAGGACACTCCCTCAATTGATGCCCTTCAGTACCACAATACAAACAAACTCCTAGCCTCTTTCTGCAAACTTCCCAGATGTGGCCGGGCTTCTTGCAGAAGTTGCATAGAGCTTGCTGTAACTGCCTCTGCTGCTGAGGTGCCTGGTGAAAAGGTGCTCTAGCTGGAGTCTGGTTCTGTTGTGGCTGCTGGAAAGGTCTGGACTGGAAATGAGGACGTTTGGCAGATACTGCACTGCCGTTGGCCCCCAGAAAAGAATCACGGTCTCTCTTGGTCTTCAAACCCAGATCCCGCTCAACCTTGCGTGCCTCCGCAAGTATCTCCGAGTATGTCTCATAAAAAGACGGAATGAGAATCTTCACTTCCCAGTTTAGACCCTCTCGGAAACGAATAGCTCGAACCTCCGGCTCCCTCACCAGATACTCTGCAAATCGGCTCAGCCTACCGAACTCCGCAGCGTATTCCTCCACAGACATGCTTTCCTGAATGAGACTCTCAAATTGTCTCTTCAAGTCAAGCCTGTCTATTCGAGCGAAAAACTTCTTCTTGAAAAGGTCCCTGAATACCTCCCAAGATTGTCCTGCGTCAACTAGAACCGGCTCATTCCTGAACCAGGTACGAGCGACGTCGAACAGTTGAAGTCCTACCGCCTCAACCTTCAGATCTTCAGAAAGACGGGACACCCTCATAAGACGCTCAATGTCCTCGAGCCAATCATCAGCATAGACGATGCCCTCCGTCCCTTTGAAAACCCTAGGCTCCAGTTTCTTGAAGTCCTGAATGTTGTCTGGCCGAAGCTGAGCAACTTGAGGAACAACCTGTTGCTGGATCGGAACTCCTCTCTCAACTACAGCACGAGCAAGCTGATGAGCACTCTCGATGCCCTGCCGTAAAACGTCGGTCTGCCTCTGATGTGCCTCCGACTGAGCCCTCTGTGCCTTGAGCATCTCACGAAACAGAGTAAACATCTGTGACGCCTCTGCTGGCACAGGAGGTGGAGGTGGAAGCCCCTCAGATACAGCTGGCACAGTCCTCTGAGTAGGTGGTGGACCTCCGAAAGCAGCTGACACTGCAATCACCGGAGAAGTGAATGGTGCAGGCCCTCGGGATGTTGCAGACCTCTCAGAAACTGCTCTTCCCTGCTGTGATCTAGTCTTAGGCGGCATCCTGAGACAAAGCGAAAGAAAGAATCAATATGGCACAAGATGTAAGATATTCAAGGAAAGGACAGTTTAAGAGATCAAGTATCAACGACAAAGGAGAATAGTTGAATCAAAAGAATTTTCCTAGATGTGATTGAGTATCTCAGCCTATATCCTATATCCTATTGCAGGCTCGCAGTAGTACAACTAAGTTGTCGCACTACCACGACAGCACATACTTGTGAAGCTCGACCTGCATGGGCCACCACCAAAAACGTGTCACGACCCGCACCCGGTGTAAGGGTACTAGTCGGAAACAACGCCCAGCCTACGCCGCAGAATCGGCAGTAGAACGCTGTCTAGAAAGTCTATCTAATATAATGAACCACCAATAATGATAGAATACTCAATCACAGAACTAAGATAGAATGAACACGAATCAGATAAGAAATGAATAGTCACAATACAACTCATGAGTCTAAAATAATACATCAATGAGTCTGAAGAAAGAACAGAAATAAGCTGGAGACAAATCCAGTACAAAGAATACTACAAAACTATAAAGCTACAACTCCAGGGTCAACTGTCTCAGTTGGGATAAGTCCCTCTTGAGCCAGGGTCTCAGAATCTAAATCCACAACATCCTGGGGTCCATAATAGGTAGGGTACTCCTCAGTGTCATCTGGAAAAATATATCCAGTCAGGAAAGGAGCAGAGTACAACCCTAACAGCAGTTCTCAAACAATGATAAAAACTATGTAACAGTAAATAGTTGTGGATAAACAAGATGCATAAATAGAGACAAGAATGTAGAGACAATAAGGAAATACTGGAAAGAAATACAATAATGAATAATATACTGATGGAACAAGAATACTAATGACTAAGTGTGTGAGTACTAGCTTTAACATGTGATCGGCTTGGGAACTTGCACAAGAGTATAATGGCCTGGTTAATCATACGTGCGGTGTATGATCAACACTCACAAGAAACAAGACATGCACAAGGAGGGTATGATCACATATCTACACTAAAATACTCCCCACCCCCGACTGGTATAATAGATCCAACCACGGTACGTTATGGCACGAGATTCCCCAAGAAGATAGCTAGTCTCCCCGAGAATCGGTGTCTGTACATGCACAAGATAACCAATGAAACAATACTTGCACCATATACACCATATACCAAGGAATAACATCTCATGACGAGATCCGGATATATCAATCCGTGTAACCATAGTGTCGAGAGAAACATGTATATCTACACTAGATACAACGAACATAGAGGATATCATAAATAAGAAACTATCAGAGAATGTACTCGCCTGAAGTCCAATGAACAGTCTCACAAATGTCTGACTCGGTGCCTGGAAGACCTAGATATGGAATACCACATTAATACAAGGTCCCGGAAAGAGAACAAGTCAAACTAGTCAACTCCTAGGTCAATAAATAAATTCTAAGTCAAAAGTCAACTATGGTCAACTCTAAAGTCAACTAAAGTCAAACCAAGGTCAACCTCATAAGAAATCTATAAAATAATATAGAGATAAACTACAATAATTTAGGAATCAAATAGATTCCAAAAGAATCTTACACAAAGTATATTAATAATACAAATAATATATATCATAAATAATATATATGCAAACCAATATTCATACAATTAAAATACTATATTATAATAATTATTATACCTCACCAAACACATATATATATATACATATATATATATAACAATAATATATATAATATAAATAAAAACTGCCAAAGCGTCACTGAAAACAGGGAGTTAAATAATAAAATTGAAATTAAACAGCCTATAGTGACAGTTCCAACTGTCGCAGCAAAAACTGTCGCCAATACTGCTGTGAATTAAATCCACTGCCACTTAAATAGTGACAGTTAATAACTGTCACAGAAGACCGTCATTAAACTGCCGCTCAAAACTCGCCGCCGCTGCTGTGCTTTTAATGACAGAATCTGTCATTAATGGCTTCAGCGGCTGCTGCTGCTGCCCGAGGCTATTAATGACAGAATCTGTCATAAATAGATGCTGTCGCTAAAATATTTAATATATATATACTATATATATAATATATATATAAATCAATATATTAAATATATAAAACAATAAATAAATAAATACTATAAATAAATACTTATGTATATATAACCTTATACATATAAACAAATATTTAAAAGTTATAATACACAACCAAGTATTAATGTACATATTTTAACATGGCTTAGAAGCACATCTAAAATATATACATTAATATACAAAAGTACATAATAATTATAAATAATATAATTACACAATTAAACATACAAATATATTTTATAAAACATTTTATGTATAAATTATATTATTTAACAAGTAGTAACATATATATTTGCATGCAAGAAAGCTACATATTATATTGTACATTATATTAGCACACCCAAAATATAGATCTATGCTACAATAATTACTATAATAAATACACAAAATAAATATTTAATATCCATATATATATACTAATTATAAATGAAGAATTGAACCACAATTAATTAGATCTATGCAAAAATACACACAATTGGAGAGTATCTCACCGTATCCCACTAGATCTAGGATACGCATGCGACACGAGTCCAATACACAACCAAATGCACCCCGAAGGACACAAACAAATCACAAATAATATTTATGAACAAATCAAAGCGTCAAAAGTAGATCTATGTGTCCGTGTCAAAATACGACATGTTCAAAGCCCCGTGTCGGAGGAAAACCCCCAAATGACACGTATCACCAAATAGTTGGGATACGAACCACAAGTATCCCAATATGGACACGACACTAGCTCCAAACACAAAGCTCATTGTCCAATTGATCTATAGGATCAATTGACACACACAACAAAATGTAAATTCGAAATTCCAACAAAATTGACACAAAAAGTACCATAACTTTCTCCATGGGTCTCCTATGAACACAAAACAAAGTCCTATGGGTACTACATACATATAGGTTAATTTTACATGATTAAATCCCAGATTTAGAAGCTATTTAAATGGAAAAATCTGAATTATACCTATTGGGAGATGGATTCCCAACGAAACCTCCAATTGAGATGAACTTGCTTCCAAATTGTAGATCCTTGCTCCTCTTTGTAGATCCTTGCTTCCTTCTTCTAGATCCTTGCTTTCTTCTTCTCTAATGGTTAATTGGGAAGAATTTAGAATGAATTTGGTAGGGAATTGGATTGGGAATGGAGGGAATTTGGTAGTGGAAAAATTCTAGATCTAGATTTGGAATGAAATGAGAGGAGAGAGAAATTTCCCCCCTCCTATATAGGCCGGCCATAGCCCCTCCCCCAAGCAATTGTAAAATGTCCAATGTACCCCTTGGGGCCTCTCATGAAGAAATAATTAAGGAAGGAAGCTTCTAGTCTAATCATTTAATTAATTTAATCCATCTCCTTAACTATGGGCTTCCTAAATGGGCCAAGTCTAACTAATTAATTCATGTTGGTCCATGGGTCCAAACTAAACTAGTTGGGTCCACTAAAATAAGTCCAAAATAATTTAATAATATCTAACAACAATTAAATAATACAATAATTAATTATTTACCATGCACAATATTTATTTAAATAGGAAATTACTAAAATACCCTTTTTCCTAAAATGTGGTAGTGACAAGTTCCAAGTCATGAGTTGGATAATTCTTCTCATGCACTCGTAACTGCCTAGATGCATATGCAATCACCTTGCCATGCTGCGTCAATACGCATCCTAAGCCTTTCCCTGATGCGTCACTGTAGATCACATAACCTCCTGATCCTGACGGAATAGTCAATACTGGTGCTGTAGTCAGTCGTTTCTTCAACTCTTCAAAGGCGGCTTGACATTCGGCGGTCCATATAAATTCTTGATCCTTATAAGTCAAGCGAGTCATAGGTGCCGCTATCCTTGAAAAGTTTTCTACGAACCGTCGGTAATATCCCGCAAGTCCAAGGAAACTCCTCACCTCTGCTGCAGATTTAGGAACAGGCCATGTCTCAACTGCTGAGATCTTCTCTGGATCAACAGAAATACCATCTCCTGTAACAACATGTCCAAGAAATAAAACTCTGTCTAAGAAGAACTCACATTTGCTGAGCTTAGCATATAACTGCTCTCTCCTCAAAGTCTCTAGAACAATCCGCAGATGCTCCTCGTGCTCCTCGTGGCTCTTCGAATAGACAAGTATATCATCTATGAGGACGACCATAAACTGGTCCAAGTACTGGTGGAAGACTCGATTCATCAAGTCCATGAAGATCGCTGGAGCATTGGTCAATCCAAATGGCATAACCAAAAACTCGTAGTGTCCATATCTTGTTCTGAATACGGTCTTCGGAATGTCCTGCTTCCGTACCTTCACTTGGTGATATCCCGATCTCAAATATATCTTCGAGAATACCTTAGCTCCACTGAGTTGATCAAACAAGTCATCAATGCGTGGCAATGGATATTTGTTCTTCACTGTCACTGCATTCAAGGCCCTGTAGTCAATGCACATACGCACTGACCCATCCTTCTTGGGTACAAACAGCACTGGTGCTCCCCAGGGTGATGCACTCGGTCGGATAAAACCTTTCTCCTCTAGCTCTTTTAACTGTGCCTTCAGCTCATCCATTTTTTTCTTCGCCAGTCTGTAAACATGCGATGCTATAGGTGCTGCTCCGGGTGCTAGTTTAATTGAAAACTCTACTTCTCTGTCTGGGGGTAGTCCTGACAAATCCTCTGGAAAGACGTCTAGAAATTTTAAAATAATGGGATGATAGACAACATCGTCCATTGCGAGCTGCATACCATCAAGGATTTCTGTGGATCCTCGGACAAACTCAAGTTCAGGCTGGCCTGGTACCTTAAAAAGAATGCTTCCTCCAAAGCAATCGAAGAAAGAGTGATTCTTGCTTAGCCAGTCCATTCCAAGCACAATATCAAAAGTTGGCATAGGAAGGACTAAGAGTTGGGCATTCATCTCTCTGCCACGTATCACTATAGGACCCGATCTATAAACTCGGCTAACTGGTACAACTCCTCCTCCGGTAAGAATTCTAACACAACTAGATAATGGTGTAGAAGCAATGTTGTGTTTGGCAATAAAACTAGATGATATGAATGAGTGGGTGGCTCCCGTATCAAATAATGTCACCGTAGGAAAAGTAAAAGCAAGGGTAATACCTGCTATGACATCCACCTCATGATCCATGTCATCTACCTCCAATGCAAAAGCTTGCCCATTCCTTTGCGGTTGTCCATGTCCAGTCCTCCTATACTGCTCCTCCTGGGTAGGTAGCAGTGGTCCTCTCTGAAATTCTCCTGCTGCTGGGGGTCGGGGTGCTCCCGGTCCGGTCATCTGCTGGGCTGGCTTCGGTGCTGGAAGCGCTAGTCTCTGTGCTGGCGGTGGTAGTGTCGATGCCTGTATTGGGCAGTCTCTCGCCATGTGTTGTCCGGAGCCACATCTCATACACTGACCCAAGCGGGTCCGACAATCTTTCGAAATATGTCCGATTCTTCCACAGTAATTGCAGTAGGGCTTTCCCGGATTCTGGTACGGTGCTGCTCGGTGTTGCTGATGCTGCTGTGCCAAGGGACATCTGATAGGTCCTTCCTGTTGTGTCCTGGCTAGTCCCTGCTGTATCCTTGCTGATCCTTGTTGTGTCCTCAGCTGACCTCCCTTTTCTCTGCTAATGGTTTCCTGAAATATGGCCTCTGTCAGTAGTTCAGCATAAGAGACTCGGGACTGCGAGCTTGTATAATGTTGTAGCTCCTGGGTCAGTCCTCGATGAAACCTCTTAGCCTTAGACAAGTCATTTGGTATCAAAGCAGCGCCATATTTGCTGAGTCGACTAAACTCGGCATCATACTCGTCCACTGTTCGGTTCCCCTGCTCCAAGTGAAGAAACTGATCATACAAGGTGTCCCTGACAGTGTCCGGGAAGTACTTTCCCTCAAAGCACTCCAAGAAATGCTTCCAAGTCTGGTAAGTACCCAACTGGCGCTCCATGGATTCCCACCAGTGATGAGCATTACCCTCTAGAATCGTCCGTACACCCGTCATCCATAGGTCCGTAGGTAACTGCGATGCCTCCAGTAGCTTCTGCGTGTGAATGATCCAATTGGTAGTCTCCTCCGGGCTCTCAGTGCCCTTGTACCTTGGGCCCATCTGAACAAAATTCTTTACTGATCCAACCCTAGCTCGAGGTACTGGAGCTAGTGCTTGGGCTGGTACAGTAGCCTGTGCAGCCATCCTCTCCAGTGCTGCCAAAAATTCTTGCCTCTGCTCGGCTGCCTCCTGCCTCTGTTCTTGTATCATCATCTGAAAGAATTGGAACATTTGCGCTTGGCCATCTTGCGGTACTGGGACAGGTGGAAGGTTTCCAATAGGTGAAGCGGGAAGATCAGATGGAACTGGAGTGTGAGTCTGTCCATCTAGCCCCGGAAGCCTAGGAATCGTTGGGGTCCCTCCTTGAGTCTGACCATTGACTCCAGAAGTTGCGTCGCCATCGGTGGCAGTACATCCATTTTGCAAATCCATCTCTCTGTAGGTGATGTACGAAACGATTAGAAAAAGTACAGGAATCAAACAGGATGCAAGTATTAAATAGGAAGGATGAGTTTCAATCAAGCGTGGATGAGATCCTTATACTCTATTCCTATACGCAGGCTTGTTCGATACAGTTATGTAACCGAGACAATATATTCGAGACCTGCATGGGCCACCACTAAAAATATGTCACGTCCCAGTCCCAAAATACGTAGAACTAGGAATACGTAACACGCCAGCCGTATGTATACGAACTCTAATATATGGAAACCATATACACACGTACGCTGTACATGAATATCCAATCCACAGTGGTAATATATGTCACAACAAGTCACACACAATTCTATATCTCATCCACAGCACAAATAATAGAATAATGGAAATCAATAACTGAATATCAAAGAAGCAGTCTCAAATAGGAATCTCAAAGTGTGATAGTCGGGTGGAAACAAATCCACTACAAATCGACTATAATAAACTACTAAAGAGAGAAGAGAATAAACTCTAATATAAGAATAAATGTCTCGAAAAAGAATAGCAACTAGAATCTCTAAACAGCTGCAATGAATCACATATAATCAGAAGGTAAGATCGCCTCAGACTGATAGGTAGCGTCAGGTCCAGGTCCATACTCCTGCGGGTACTCCTGCGAAAGGGACCAGGTCCTCAGATGGACGTAACAAGATACAAAAGAATACATGCCAATAAAGTACTGAAATATAAATATCCATTGGGGTCGCCTAACCATCTATGTGAATGCAATTAAGAACACCTTTCCCTACAAGTGAGCTATCTGGCTGAAAATTAGGATTTGGCATGGTTCTCTATTGGAGATCCAGGGGCCTACAAAGGCACGACGACTTTCGAACGCCGGAGGCCCGCTTGATAATAATATAATATATAGTGGTCATCAACGCCCGTATCTTCAGCGAAGAATCCGGCCGCACAATAGAAAAAGTGCAAAGGAGCTCAAATGCGATACTTGTTGTTCTCCCCACCCAATGCTCTAAGCATGTCATGTCTATGACACGATAAACCTCTAATAACCGCCAGGTCTACTAGCATGCAAAGTTTTTATTGGCGGTTATCCCTATCCGTCGCACGACCTATACGTACCAGTGGCCAGCCGAGTATGCAAGTCCGTGTCCTACATGAGACTCACACTCGTGTAAGAATAGTGTCATGGCCAATGAAACATAAATACCTCATGAAAATGGGGTAGTCTCATAAAGTAGGTCCAATGCATATACATAAATAAAAACATAGTACGACGACACCGTCGTTGCACCCAAGTTTCCTTGGACACTCAGTTTATATAACAGTTAAAATAAATGAACTAAATAAACAGAAAATAAACATGCATGCCTCATATGGAATGTAAATACAGTACAATGGCAAGGTATACTTGCCTGGCAAGAAATCTGTAAAGTGTAAGCGCCCAAATGTCAAGGACACGGAACCTGGAACTAAGGACTCCGAACAAACGTCTCCCGATGCTGAAATAAACATCACCAACGTTTTCGGAATGAGCAAAAAGCTAAAAAGCACATCCCTTTCGTCCAATTTGGACACAGGGGCAAAACGATAATTTTGGGTAAAAGTAGGGTCCACGTGTGGCCCACTTTGCACCAAAAAGTGTGCCGAGGGTAACAGTCTCTAAGTGGAATAAACTATAGGTCAAACAACTCTAAATGTCAATACGAACCCAACGGTATGTCCAAATGTGGATTTCGATGGGCCGAACACAATTTTGTCCAAAAAGTCAACTGTGGGGCCCGCCAATTGGCGATTTGGTCAACCGTCTCAGAATTGTGTGAAAATTGGGTCACAGGACCAGCGCGTTACCACGAGTCCAGTGGCGCAAGTTTTGTCACAATCTGACAAGCGTGCACAAAATATGCACGAGTTCCACAAAAATTGCGATACGGGGTGTGTCCGCGGATACGGCCTGATTCCGGCGCGCACACGCGTCCGAATTAGTTCCCACAAATTTTTACGTGTCCGGTTACGCTGCATGCACTGTTCGGTACACTTGGTACATGGCGGGGCGGTCCTGTTTGGCGGGGCGCGCTCCGTTTCACAACTTTTAGAATTCTAGAAAAAGTGGGTTCGCGGAGTTTTATGACGAATTTAATTCTGTCCACAGCAGCTAATAATCTAGGGTTATTTAACATAAAATAAACTAGGTCAAGTATTCTACTCATATAAAAAAGAATCACCGAATTCGGATCTCTGTGGTGGAAGATACGAACTTGGCAATATGGGTGGTCACCGCAGTTTTCTGCGATCCCAGAATTCGGTCTGCTCGTGCCAACTTGGACGCTGTTTTTGCCTATAGGTACACGTTGTTCGAGGTCTGCTATTATACAAATATGGAAGAGGGTTAAGGGGTGAGCATATCGGTGAAGACGGAACGGCGTTTGGTTGAGCGAGTCGACGGAAAACAACTCCGGAGCGAAGGTGCCTCGTGTGGGAATCTGCAGTGCGCGAGGTCGGGGTCGTCGGGATGGTTTGGACGGCCTGGCGGGGTTCTC
The DNA here is from genome assembly GCA_036927795.1 of Iris macrosiphon. Taxonomy (NCBI): domain Eukaryota; kingdom Viridiplantae; phylum Streptophyta; class Magnoliopsida; order Asparagales; family Iridaceae; genus Iris; species Iris macrosiphon. The sequence goes on from JAYESA010000011.1 coordinate 52,309,133, forward strand.
TGGCTGCGGTGGCAGCTTTAGATGAGAGGAGGGGGTCTGAAGATTTTAGGTTAGGGTTTTATGAAATTATATATATATATATATATATATATATATATATATATATATATATATATATATATATATATATATATATATATATAGGATAGGAAGAGAGGGAATAGGAGTAGTTTCGCATGAAGGGGGGTGCTGTGTCCGTGGGAAGGAATTAATTTGGTTTTGCTACGTTTATAAAAGTTGGCTGTGCCTTTTTAGTAGTTAGTTTGCTTTATAGTTTGCTAAGAATAGTAGTTTGTTAGTAGTATATTATTACTTTATTAATTATTATTATTTTATTAATTTCTTTTCTTTTCTTTTCTTTTCTTTTTCTTTCTTTTTAAATATATATATATATATATATATATATATATATATATATATATATATATATATATATATATATATATATATATATACATATATATATATATATATACACATAAAAAAATTTATAGATTAGGATAATGCACACCGTTAGGCTAGCATCTGCTCAAGGGGTCTCCTACATGAAATAAATTCCGAAAAATTCCTGACGGTCCCATAAGTCCTCTAAGTGCCCGAACACCTAAAATAAAAATTATTAAAAAATTTATTTCTCCTATTTAGCCCTAATTACTATAATTTAAATTAATAATTAATAAATAAAAATGGTATATACAATTTTTAGGAAGGGGATTTTATATTGTCATAAGTTAATTTCTATCTAATTTAGTTAATACATAACCATATAGGGTTTCTCATTTCATAACTTGTGTCCAACCCTTATGATACACGACACGATGACACAATAGAAGGATGATAGGACACAAACAAGAGATACTGGTGGACGAGTACCTGATCAATAGGGTAAGGGGATTCGGCTTCATCGACGTGCTCGCTCACCGTTGATCGGCGGAGCTCCGGTTGGCAGTCCATGCAGCGGCGGCAGCGGTCGGCAGTCCCCGCAGCAGCGACAACGGCGGCAGTACGTACAGCAGCGGCGACAGCGGCTTTAACAGCGGTGGGGACGGTTGAGGACGGTGCGGGAACGGTCGGCGTTGGCCTGGGAAGGATGGTAAGCGGTGACCGAGGCGGCGGGGTCGCTCGGGGGTAGCGGTTTGGAGTCGAGTTAGAGTAGAAGTTGATGATGTTGAAGGAGATGGCGGCGACGGTGGATGGAAGTGCTGCGCTGGCGGTGGGGGTGGTGGTCCAGTGGCGGCGGGATGGTCCGGGGCTGGGTGGCGGCCTGAGGACGGTGACTGGCCGGAGGTGGGGGTAGCTCGGGTTGTAAGGGGACGGCTAGGGTTTAGAGGGTGGGTGGTAAATAGTGAATTAGGGTTTTGAAAGTTAAGAAATATGTATATTTATAAGGGAATTTGATGGGCTGGCCTCGGAACTTGGGCCTGTCTTGACTCATTGGGGAGGGGCTGATCCATGTGAAGGGTGCACATGGACTTGGTTGGGTCCTGCTTGAGGTAAAACTGCTCCTAATTTAATTAAATTAAACAACGCATCTGGTGTTCATTAATGAATGTTACGAAACTAAGGTGAGACGCAATGACGAGTATCTAAGGTTGCCAAAATGGTCAGAGGGGTAGCCTGGCATGTCTAGGAGGTGTTTGTGATATTGGGTTGAAGGTAATTGATAGTGTGGCGTTCCAACCTCGTAGCAACAGTGCGGTGTAAGTATATAGTTGTCGTACATTAATTCTAATTAAATCCAATTATCCCTAGTCTCTAGTTTTAATTCAAATTAATTACTAGATTGGTCGAGGGGGTTTACAAAGATGAATCCATATAATACTACTCTGTGTATACATCGTGTCGATAATCAAGTAAAATAATACTATAAACATGAATCATAGTAGCTACCAAGTAAGGAAACTATCAGAGAATGTACTCGCATGTGGTCCTGAGCTGGAAATACCAATCAAAGTCCTTATCGGAGTCCAAGTAATATATATTATGAATTTCCAATGTCAATAAGTTAATTGGAATAAAAAAACTTAACTAACCTTATTTTAGGTTTCTAGGTCAATTCTAGGTCAATAGGGTAAAAATAGGTCAATACCTATTTTTGTGTTCTCCAATACCTATTTGGTTGGCCTATAAAACTATCTAAGTTATCACCAAGTTATTTTTAGGTACTATTTACCTAGTATCTTACCCATTACCTTGACTAGTACCCAATATTCTAGTTCTAATACATTGACATCAACCCCCAATTCTTATCCTTACCTTGATGTCCTAACATTACCCTTGTATCTCATGGATACACTCTCATAGACATTATAGGATACCTATATACATTTATCTAGGATACACATCTAGATTACCTATTGATACCTCAATAATATGTGTGCCCTTACTGTAACCAACATACCTATACTTGACACTTAAACACTCCTTACCCCACACACAATACCTCTCTCAAACACTCACTTGCTCATGTATCCCAAGGTACACACCTCACTCACACTTGCACTTACCCTCTAGTTCATACTTGGTGCATAGACCACACACTAGACCCTTATCCTACACCGGTACTGTTATCCAGACACACCATAGACTGTAAACCCACTTAATATAATTTTGGGATTTACTTTGGGTTAATATTGTATAACAAAAACTCCCATTCCTTAATTTAATATCATTGTTACCCTTTATTGTAGCTTCGATATTTGGAGCCCTACACTAGCATTTACCTTCCAACAAAATTTACACCCTTGACCCAGACAAGTCAATCTTCAACCCTAACTTTTATGTCACTCACAAACACACTCTCTTGTACCCCATTTTAATCACACAACATTCGTGGCATATTGTTGCCTAAACCAATACTCGAATACCCAACCTTGTTGCAATTAATTTAAATTTCACAATGTCAACCCATTTCCACCAACTAATTATATACCCGTGACCAATAGAAACCATATTACACCCATGATACTTGTGTCACACCCAAACAAGCCCACATGTGCTTCCTACACAGCATCAAATACCGTGTCATATTTTTCCTACCTAGCATTAAACACCAATATATATTTTTCCTCCATACAAAATACCAAACTTCATAATTCCCTCCAAACAAATCCAAACACCAAACACCACCATCATTCACAAACATCACCCCCCTATATCTCACCCAACATTAATTCCCATCCAATCATATTTTCCTTCTTTGGAATATCCAAATTCCTAAAGGACTTATATGCAAAAGCTTGGACACATGTCTACCCCCTATTGGATGGAAATAATTAGGAGCATTCCATTATGGCATGCATGACCAGTCCTATCCTCATTTCCTCCACCTTTATATAGTACTATAATTTCCTATCCATCTCATTCTAATCCTAATCCTTGATTCACTCCCTATCAACCTCATCCACCCAACCTCCTTCCCACTTGTGGAAATATTTCCCTACACCTACACTTGGCCGGCCCTAGTTTCCCCACTCCTCTTTATTCAGCCCACTTCTTTATCTTCTTTCTTCTTCAACTCTATGGAGAACCTAGCTCATCAACACCACCCTCTCCATCTTCTTGATCATCACCACCATCACCATCTCCATCTCCACCATAGAAGCCGACCACCATCCACACCACCTCTACCTTCACCTCCACCTCCACCACTCGAGCCATCTTCTCCTTATCCCGTAGTCCCTAAGGTCGAGCCACCCTCTCCCCTGGCCAGGCTGAATGCCACTACTGTTGTTGCGAATACTACTACAGTTGTGCCTCCTTGTTGTGGCCACTGCTACTGCTGCTCCCTGCAGCAAAGCACCCTCATCCTGACCCTGGATACCCCTAGACGAGCCCCTTGGCCGGAGCTACACCTCCGACTAATTGCTGCCCGCTAGAGCCCAGACCCGACCACAGACTCGAACCCGACAGTCCAAAATCCAAGTGTTACCCCCCCTTTTTAGTGAGGCAATTTCTTCCTCCTCGCTCACCCGATTCTCGAGCTATCTTATCTGGTATACACTTAACCTAACCCTCTTTCAATGTCTTCAATTAGAATAATTTAGCTCGTATCATACTATTTTCTAATCGAGTTCCAAAAATCAAGAAAAATAGTTTTATAAAACTTAAAAATTTTCGATACAGAGTTAATCTTGTCAAACCGGATAACCTCGTCACGTACCGATTACACCGAAAGGCGCGTACGATATTTTCTGACATATGGACTTTGACAAAATTTTGTTTGGTCGTGTGTGCCGACGAATTGACCAGTATCCATCAAAAGTTCCTATATCGATATTTTTGTAAATGTCATAATTACTTTTTGCACACTTGTTATATCACAACAAAACTTGTATAATTAGACTCGTGGCGTTAAACTTGTCATGTGACCCAAGTTTCGTCTGAATCTGAGGAAGTGACAGGATCACCGTTTCGCAGGCCCCACGATCTGTTCTAAAAGGTATTTTTATGATTGATTCATTGAAATCTAAATCTGGACATACTGTTGAGTTCGTATCATCGTTTAGAACTTGTTTGACCTATAATATGCTAAGTTTAGAGACCTTTGTTCCTAGCATATATTTTGGTGTAAGGCAGGGCCCACCTATGGACCTTACATTGACCAGAAACTCTTTTTTGTTCCTGTGTCCAAATTGGACATATGGATATGCCTTTTTGAGTATCTCACTCATTCCGGAATTTTTGGTGACATTTATGACAACATTCGAAGACATCTACTCTAGTTCCCTTTTTGTGGTGCTACTTCCTTGGCGAGTTCGTGTTTGAATCTTTGCCTGGCTTTCAGGCAAGTATACCTTGCCTTGTTGTACTGTTTAAATTTATTTATTATCATTCATATATTTTTTGCTCTGAATATTATATAACTGTGTACGTCCGAGAATGACTCGAGTGTAGTCGACGAAGGCGTCAACGTTAGGACTTGTATTTGATCTAGTGTCTAGTGGGCATACCTAAAGTTATGGAGTTATAACTCTAAGGCCTTGGTACATATTATTTTACGTCACAGAGTGAGTTCATGATAGGGTACGTGCTTACGCACTTGACTGGCCATCAATGCGAGTAGCACGCGTGACGGTATTTAGCATAGTTGTATAGCTCTATGTGACTTGCATTAGTATAGTTACGAGATGTTCACATCATACTTGAGACTTATACATTTACATTGGGCGGGAAGGACAACTAGTAGGCATATGGGACACCCACCTCTATATATTTATGCAGATTTTACGATCTTTGGAGCGATACGGACGTTATATTTATGAAAGATTTTGCGTTCTTCGGAGTGATACATATGTTATTACATACATAAGGGCCCCGAATATGGGGGCATATGTGACATATATTAGCCAGTCATGATAATTGGTGAATTACGTCAGCATATGTCTAGCCTGACCTACCCATACGTAACAAAGTGTCTTAAAATTGCATTCACTTAGAATGATAGTTCATCCTGATTTACTTTACCTAGTATTTACATTATGGCATGTTACGTCCCTCTAAGGATCTGGTTCCCTTCCAGGTTATTTGAACAAGTTGGTTGATGCTTGATCTAATGGAGTGTTGGACATCTTTATAGGTATCATTATATCTTTTATCTATTATAGTTATGTACTGCTTTTTATTATGATTTTGCTTTATAGCCTAGTGTTTATGGGCCTATATTGTTCCGTTGGTCTACTCGAACTGATATATTATTGGGCTACAGACTAATGATGTGTACCATTCCTTCTTGAGATTTATTTATCATAAATTAAGATTTAATTTAGTTGTTGGATGTTAGAAATAAATATCAAGCTTGATTATGGTTGATCACTTGACCGTGGACATCATAAGTGCATTTCGTCGGGTCCATTAGATTGGAAAGCCCTACGGAGTCATACTAGCTGGCCATTGTCACGTATCTGGTTCTATATATTTTGGGACAAGGGTATGACATAGTTTTAGTGGTGGCCCATGCAGGTCAAAGCATATCGTTCGGTTACATCACTGTACCGAACAAGCCTGTAAGTTAGGATTAATATTGAATAAGATCTCAATCCATAACTGACATCAAAACTCTTGTTATATTTGATTATCACCCTTGGACTTCAAAATTGTGTTCGTTTATTCTCCCTTGTCATCGCTATTATTATTTCTCGTCTCCCCCTATTCCGGAGAGATGGATGCTCATGTACGGTATTTTCTTCCAGAAGCAGATCCTCGTCAAGACAAATAAGGCCTGATAAGTATTTTGTTAGAAGATGGTTACCTGAGTAGGGAAGATTATAGTAGATATTTTCTAGATATTAAGTTAGAATATATTGAGGTATAAGACTTAGTTTGAGATTTGACCCTTGCAGTGTGAATCTAGAACTGAGTAGACCCTATAAATTGCCTAAGTCAGGAGTGATTTGGAAATATCGGAGGCTAAAAAAATATTGTTGAATTGTAGCAGTTCCAATACTGAGAAAGGATTTATGAGAATGAATATTTAGACGATATTATATTTATGGCCCATTGTGAGATTAGTAACTAAGTTATGGACATAGGAAAATGTAACTTGAGGCTCCCTTATTGGATAAAAGTTAGCTGATATTAGGATCTTGGAAAAACTCGTGCTTGGATGATGAATCAGAGTAGCAATAGAAGAAGGAACTAAATCAAGAAATATGAAATTGATAATTGCATTACGATTTGATATATAATAATATAAGACATAAAATTTGTGGAGAATAACTTGGATGAAATAATTTGTGACATTATACCTAGGACAAATTTTAGAACCGATATTGAGTATGAGCTTTTACAGAGATAATACTAGTTTACAAATACGAACAATCGTGACTTGAATATATTATTAGTGGAATTGTGATATTAGGTAGACTAGAGTTTAACTGACTTAATCTCCTAGGCCAGGTATGAGTGACTGATTGTATTAGATTTAGAATCCAGTAGGAATGATTGCAAGGGTTTAAACTGAAGGATCTTATTGTTACCAACAAGTTATTAATATTGTACCTAGGGTAGCATAGGAGATAGGGATAGTGTAGCCTATAGAAGTATGAGTAGTTATGTGTGGACATGAGGAATAAAATTTTAGACTCCCACCTTGGAGAAGGTTATTTGGATATTAGAATTGAGTTATTATTTTCGTTACTGTTATTATTATTCGTGTTAGGGTTATTTTATGTAGTGACTCAGAGTAATAACAGTTGAAGGAAGCAATCGAGCATTATGAATTTAAGAAATAATTATGATTGTTAGATGGCATAAGTTAAAAATTTTGAGAAGGGTTAACTTGGACAAATAGTTGCTAATATTAAATCGAGGATAAATTCTGAAATAAATTAGAGAGTATAAACTTTTACAAGGATAAATACTGGTTTACGACTACCTTTGAATTAGAGGGTTATGTTTGGAGGAAATGAATAGACTATGAGTGTGGGAAGAGAAGATAAACCCTTTGTCACTTCCCGTTTTCGATATACGTATTTGGAACATATTAGTTTTCATGCTTATATTATTTGTTGCTTGCATGGTAATTAGATTGCATGTTATGGAGACTAGACCCATTCTTTGGTTCAATTAGACTCATGGTTTAATTATTGGGTTGGTTTGGTCATAAGTGAACCCATGGCCTAAACCTCAACCCTAGCATATATAAGTCATCTTTCTCTCTCTTCCCTTATTCTTTCATTTTTCCCTTCTTTTATTTAGGCAAATACACATTGCACTACATGGAGAAACCTTTTGATTTTTAATTCTTACTCTTTTATTGCATTTTATTAGTCTATTATCTGCTCGTGATGATTCTAAACACTTTTAGTACTTGGAGTTTTCGGTTTTAATGGGTAGATTTGAGTAGATCTACATTCTAAGTTTAGAATTTTTATGGGTTTCTTAATTTTTGGTAGTTTTGATCTAATAAAATATGGTGTTTTCAAAAAATAGTTTTTTGGATGGATGAAGCACTTTATTTCAAGCATTTTGGCTTTTGGTTCACTTGATTCAGAGTTAAAATAAAGTTTTTATGAAGAAAACAATTTTTTGGTTTTTGGAGTTCTCGCCATGGCTGAACTTGCTGTATGGAGAAGATAAAGTTTTCATGTGGCCAGCGCCATATGCGGCCGAGAGTTCCATGCGGTATGATCCTTATGCGGCCTGGACACTTTCCGCATATCCGACCAGCATGCGTCCATCTTGTTGGAAGCATGACTGATTATTACACAAGTGTTCTGGAGCTAATCCTTGAACTCCTTGTATTTCACTCGCTGAACGAATAAGAAATTTGCTAAGTCCCAGAACGTCTCATGTGGCCTTGACCCATATGCGGCAAACAGACCTATACGGCCTTGACTCATATGCGGCATCAACCTCTATGCGGCACCTGACATATGCAACACTGACTCTATACGTCCATAACCCTATGCGGCCCTGTGTGCATGATTTGTTGATTTTTTTGGTTTGATATTTTATTAAATTTTTGTGATTTTAAGTGTGAGATTGATGATTGGAATGCATGAGAACTGAGTGACCATGTGCTGAACCTGACTATATGCTTGACCCGACTATGAATAAAGATAGACCATGCGGCTAAGTGACTATGACTACCTATGTGCCTGACTCGACCTACGTATTGCTATGTGCTAGAACTCATGTAATTTACCAATGATTGGCAACTTGATTCGATTATTGGTATCCGTGCTGATACACTTACTATGTGTTATGTGTTCCTACGTGCTAAGTATTTCTACGTGATTATGTTACATGTTTACACCGAGGTATGCCTACGTGCTAAGCGACATATGATGTAATCAAATTCCTCCAGCATGGACATGATAGTTGGTCAATAACCAAGCATGGCTAGGATTTGTTGACTGTTGTATCATGCTAGGGTGAATCCAAATTGAACTACAAAGTGACAAAGTGGATTCGTATCTAGCGTACCGTTACTACGATACGACATATAAGGGGAGTAACATGTGACCACACCATGTGATTCCAGCTAACCGCAGGGTTAACTAGGCAACTAAAATATGTAGAGCATTGGGAGGGATGAAATCCTGAGATCGTGCTTAACTAGCCACCCTCAATCATTATATGGGGAGTGAAGGTTGGTCTCCATGGATATTGTTTAAATCCTCATTAGTGGATGGCAATATCCGACTATTATATTATACTATGTGTTCTATGCGATCTTAGCACGGTGGCCTTACGAGAGACCGGTGCATACTACTATGTGCTATATGGCAATTCTTGGCTCGGTTAGCCCCTGTTAGAATATGGTTCGATCTGAGGATTTCTATTATATGTATAATAGCGCTTGGATAACCCTGACTCCACCTAGAAAGTCGTACAAATGATTGGCCAATTTCGTAACTAAGCTTGATTGTGATTGTACCTTTTGTTAAATAGTTTAGGGACGTGGGCTATCATGGTGCGATGGTCTAACCCTTGTCCTTGTTTGGTTGTAGGGTTAGATTGTTGTATCACGGTAGGCTATGAACCGAAACTACAAGAGAGAACTATATATATATATATATATATATATATATATATATATATATATATATTTATATATATATATATATATCATAACCTGGTTTTATTTCTTCATTCATGCTTCCTTTGTGGTACTTGCTATTTGGGGTCTAACTCCACTGGTTTTGCATGGACATGTTTAGAGCCAGCACCCGAGGATCAAACATACTTTCCCCTAAACAATGGTGCGCTCTAGACGGATGGCCACTGAGGGAAACGAGTGGGTTTTTTTTTCTGCTCGTTATTGCACATTTTACTCATTTTGGGTATTTAGCCACCGACACTTATTAGCCATAAATCTGGACATTTAGTTTTCTTATATGATTATAATTAATCAGACTACAATTGATTATGTACTTTTGATACTCTGTCAGTTTTCTTATTTTTGCACAACTGGTTTTCAGAATATTATGGCAGGACGTTTGGGATGCCTTACTTTTTTGTCATATATGTTTTATGGTTACTGTTCTTATTTGACTGATTGAGACAATAGATGTGCTGGGTGACCTAACTACCTATGTCATAACCCACACCCGGTATAGGGGCACGAGTACGTGGGTACATCCAGTCTACGCCGCAGCATCGACGGTAGAACATTGTCTTGGTCTTCTATACTATCTAATATCTCACACAATATATATAAAATACTGCCATGCTATCTCATCTTATAATGATACTCAATCACATATAGAACTAAAGGAAGATGTAAGCACGATATAGAATAGAAAGAAAAGAAATACAAGTCTCAAAATATCACATGTCCAACTCAAATCTAAATACAGAAGATCTCAAAATAATAATACAATACACAATCTAAATGGAAACAACTACTACAAGGTATGGTAATCTAAAAGGCCTCAGTAACTGGCACTACATCCTTAGGTGACACTACATCTGTCGGTCCGTAGTCAGTGGGACACATCCTCTCTAACCATTTATCTAAAAAATATCCAGTCAGGATTGGAGCGAAGTACAACTAATTGATAATAACTATAAACAAAAATAGATAATATAATACAAGACGAGAAACAATGAGCAATATCAACTGTGGTAGAAGAATAGGTAAACAAGAACAATATGGTATTCACTGATCACGATGAACTAGAACAAGACAATGAAATAGAGTGATATAATAAACTAGAAAGTGGTAAAGAACTGTAACTATGCTAAGTGATTGAAATATTAGTTAGATATGTGATCGGCTTGGGTGAACATTCTCTACTTTAACGTTGGATAAACATTGTCTAAGTTAAACATTGAACATTGTCTAGGATTTGATCACATATCTAGCTAACACTTCCCCTTTTCCCTAACTAGTACAATGGATCCAACCATGACACGTTGTGATACAAGATACTCAAGGCCATATAAACAATAAACCTTGAACATGAAACATTGAATATTGAATATTGAACATTGAACATTGTCTAAGTTAAACATTCTCTAAGTTAAACATTGAACATTGAACACGAAATATTGTCTAAGTTAAACATTAAACATTGAACATGAAACATTATCTAAGTTAAACATTGAGAACACGAGAAACAATAAACAATATATATATTATCCCATGACTGATCCATGTATATACTAGTCCGTGTACCAATATGTCAAGAGTCATGTAAAATATTTCTAAATACTTGCATTATAGTAATTTTTAAATAATAAAAACTATCAGAGAATGTACTCGCCTGTCGTCCAAGCAATGAATGTCAAACTGTATCATAACTGGTGTCACACAAACCTATATATGGAATATTGCATTAATACTAGTTGTTGGAATAAATTTCAGTTAACTAGTCAACATCTAGGTCATGAAGTCATTTCTAAGTCAAACCGATTATTTCTAGGGTGTATGAGTCTACACTAGGATACTAAGTCAATGCACTATGAAACTAAGCTATACTAACTAATCTAAGATACTAAGAACCACACAGAATGTCGTATCCTAAGATATACAAGTTTCAATATATGAAAATATTAGTTTAGATATATATACAAGTCAATATACATAGTACTACAACAAAACAATGAAACTAGGATACCTTGGCCTTACACCAATGCGTATCACACCTATCTCGATACCCAAGACCAATACCTTGGGTATCGACCCTAAACCTTGATATTACCTTGGTATCCCGAGGTAATTCAAACCCTTGTCAATAGCTAATACATATATAATTCCCCAATACTAACTATAACAATATATACTAAGTATTATAATATATATATTAATGCAATACTTATATACTAATTACCATACATCATATACTAATACATACCTACTACCTATCATCAATACAACATTCATACTTAGATATAGTTATTAGCCTAATTTAGTATATATATATATATATATATATATATATATATATATATATATATATATATATATATATATATATATATATATATATATATATATATATATATATAACTATTTATCAACATAACAAGTATATAACTAACTAATACTCTATACTAACTAACCAATCTACTAACCATCTGATTGATACCCTAGCTAACAAGTATATCATTAGACTAACTAATATACTTAACTATTATCCAACTAAACCATATACCTTAGCTAACTAACTGAAACTGAAACGAACTGGTACTGTGAAGATACTGCACAGTTGCTGAATGATCTCATTGATACCTGTCACTGATACGGTGCTCAGTTACCCAATTCGATACCTGTTACTGTTGATCTTGTTGTGCCCGTTGATGCATACTGAATCCTTCCTGTGTGCACGAGTTATGCAAGGGCTGCAGTTGCCCTTTATGTTTACTGTGTAGCAAGCTGCTACATGCTTGCTGAACACTGTTGCACACTATAACAGTTGCATACTTGCTGAATGCAATTGCTGATGGTTCTATCTTTGCTGCAATGCTGCTATTGCCTTGACTCGCTGTTGGTGAAGGCTCTACTGTACCCACTGTTCTCCTTCGATTGTGCTCTGAGGCACACTGCATCCATTGTGCAGTTACAACTGCTTAGAGCTCTGCAGACCATCTGCTGTAGGTGCCCGAGGTTGCACCTTGCTGAGTTCTTGTTGCAATTGCTACCTGCCTGTTAGATGCATGAGTTGCTGTGCTGATACTTGCACTGTTGGATCGAGCTGCCCACTGCAGTTGAGACTCCTCAATGCTCTTCTCTGCTTGCTATTGAAACAGCTACTGCTATCCCTCTGTTGTAGACTACACGAGCTGTTGTACAGTGGTTCGAGGTAGTTGATGTGCATATTGTACTACATAGTGTACTGACTGCTCATGAAGTCTGCTGTCTAGTTGCTAAAATGGTGCTCGACCTTGCTGTTGCAGTGGCTGAGACTGCCTCTGCTGAACTGAAGTTGGTGCAATTGCTGCAGGGCAATTCCTTCTCGAGCTGCATTGGCTTGATTGCACTGATGAAGTTGTTGTTCTCTGCAGGACTATGCTCGAGATGTTACTGCCACTTCAGTTGTACACTGGTTGCACACTGCCACTCGATTACAGTTTCTGCTGCACCTGGATCTATATTGTTTGCTGATAGTGCACTGCACATTGCTGTGCTCCCCCAACTAAACACCTTATACACTGTGTTCAACCCCAGTTGCTGCTAAAAGTAGCTCTAACTTAACACACTAATATGCTGTTATGGAGTGCATTCAGAGCAACACTTACCCCGTGCACAGGAACTACTCCAAGCACTGTTGTGCTTGCTCCCTCACTACATCAGCACATCCCTACCACACTATAAACAACACAACTCAACCTATGTTTCCTACTGCCCCTATCTATTTGCTCATCACTCCACTCTGATCACAAACTCACCCAAAGCTATAATGCACACACACACATGTCTCCACAAAAACTAACACCCCAAGTGTCACTCCTCCATACTGACTGAACACACACACCTAACTATTTGATATTAAGTATCAACACCGCAGTCACACTCACCAACATACCCATATGCACCCTCCTTACACTCTCAACACACACTAACCAAGACATATATCTATATATATATATATGTACATCTCCACATATATATATGTACCACATACATATATATATATATATATATATATATATATATATATATATATATATATATATATATATATATATATTCAACCACACACACACACACACACACACACACACACACACACATATATATATATATATATATATATATATATATATATATATATATATATATATATATATATATATATATATATATACCTACACACATATATGTATTTATATATATATAAACACTCATACATATACATAGATATATACCAATACATATAGTTATATAGATATATACATCTATCTATATACATAAATTCATATGCATATACAAACACATAGCAATGAGGCAATAAAACAAACACGTGGAGTGCACCGCACCCGTATTACACTCATTCTATGATACGCTTGCGATACGGCTCCACCACACCACCAAACGCATCCTGAAGGACATGAACAAGTGTAATATACTAAATATGAACAATACGTATAATAATAATAATAACAACTACATGTTTGTGTCAAGAATTGATGTACACAAAGCCCCGTGTCGGAGAAAAACCCCCAAAATTAATCTGTTTCGTCAAATTGATGTGATACGGCCTACATGTATCCAATTGTGAACACGACACTAGTCACAAACAATCAATCATATGTTATTTTGATCTATTTGACCAAATGACAAACACCACATGTGCCAATCTCGGAATTCTCCAAAAATTGGCATTAAAACATACATAACTTCTATCATAGGTCTCATTTGAACCTAAAACCAATTCCTATTGGTAGCCTATGTATGTGGATTGGTTTCTCATGGTTAAATCTCAGATTTAGAGTCTACTGGAAGAGGAAAAACTGAAATGTACCTATTGGGAGATGGATTCCTAATAAAAAATTCTCAAATATGGAAAGTAGCTCCTCTTTCTAGATCTTGGCCTCCTTCTTCTAGATCCTTGCTTCCTTCTTGTATATCCTTATTATAGTAGCCTCAAATGAAGAATAGGGAAAGAATTTAGGTAGAAATTTGTGAGGGGATGGTGAGGGAATGAAGAAATTAAAAAAGGGAAAAAATCTAGATCTATTTGGAATGAAAAATAAAATAAGAGAGACACTCTCTCTCCTCCTCTAATGGCTGGTCATAAACCCTCTCCCAAGCAATATAAAATGTCCAAAACACCCCTTGGGGCCTCTCATGAAGAAATTAATTAAGGTGGGAAGGTTCTAGTATAAGGGTTTCACTAATTAATCCATCCTCCTAACAATGGGCCTAATTAAATGGGCTCAATCTAATCTAAACTAAAACGTTGGGTTCATGCAACTAATAAATTAGTTAGGTCTACTACACAAGTCCAAATAAATAATACATCTAATCAATAAATAAACAATACAACAAATAATTAATTATACGTGCACAATATTAAATACAATAAATCCTAAAAATTAAAATACCCATATAAATTACCAAACTACCCTTGATTACAAATATGAGGGTGACAAACTAGCTTATAATATGCATCCCCTTGTCTAGTTACAGCCGTGATCGCCTTACTACGTTATATACCTTGTACAGGGGAGCTGGCTATGTCCGTCTCCGAATTTCGGTACTAGGGCATGACAAGGTTTTAGTGGTGGCCCATGCAGGTCCGTATTTTCAGACTTGTGGAGTGTTATAGTCATAGGAGTCTTAATCAAATATGTGCCTTTGAAATCCTAAATTCGTTCTCCTCGAAGCCTTGCTTGACTATCGAATCAATTATTCCCTTGATCCTTCCCATTTTGTTCTTGATGTTTCTTGTCCTTTTCTTTAGGGCTTCTTCAGTTGCTGGAGCAGCAGGCATGACAGGACATGGTTTTGCTAGGTAACAATGGGAGGTAGCACATGTTCAGAGTCAAATTCGAATAGAGCTAGTAGTTGAACAAGCTGGCACAGTGGAACCAGAAGTTGGACATATTGAGCAACCAGCCCCTGAGATCCCCGTACCCCAGTAGTACCAGCAGTAACAACGGTACTTGACACCCCGACATTACTGGAGATCCTCCGGGGAATGATGGCTATGCAGCAACACTAGATGGCGGTACAACAACATCAACAGTTTCAACAATAAGAGCAGAATATCTTATTCAGTCAAGGTTTACAGACGGCTCTGGAAAGAGGCGGAAGAACTGATTCGGGGGCGTCGGTTAGATTTTGTTGACTTAACTCAAGGTACTTCGATGGCACAGAGGACATCATCACAACAAATGCTTGGTTGCAAGATGTTGAGGTTATTCTGGCAGCAACAAAGGTTTCGGCGGAGGAACAAGTTGGTCAAGTTCGATTGCAGCTTCAAGACCTTGCCCGTGACTGGTGGGCGTTAGTAGAGGTTGGCTTTAGGCGTCCTATCTCTTAGGATCATTTCAAGGCTCGATTTTGGGCCAAGTACTTTAGAGTAATCGTACAATATGAGCTCCAGCAGAGGTTTATCGGTCTCAAGTAGGCGGTAGGACTGTGGATGGATATGCAGCCGAGTTTTGTAGGCTGAGTATATTCGCTCCAACTATGGTGGCTACAGAGTCAGATAGAGCAATGAGGTTCCAACAAGTACTTTATCTGGAGATTCTACAACTGGTAGAGGGTCAAGACTACCAGACTTATGAAAAAGTACTGATAGTTGCCCGAAGGTACGAGCTTACCATGCAGAGGTTATCGACAAGGACATGAGGCCAAAAAAGGTCTCATGCTCAAAGTAGAGGAGGAGGTGGAGGAGTACCTCGGACGTCAGTACCATCATCTGGCATTCGTATCCATTATTCAGCGCCGAGGAGGGCACCAATTTTGACGGTGACAGTACCGGCTCGACAACAGTCGAGACAATAGCAACAACAACAACAACAACGCCAGGGAGCACCGGTGGTTGCACTTACTATGGAAAGGGAGGCCACACTAGAGATGTGTGTAGGGCAGCCAATGGGTTGTGTATGAGGTATGGCAGTCCCGATCACCGAATTACTAATTGTCTGATGATACAATGGCCAGGAGGGCCAGTCCAACAGTTACCAGTACTGCCAACGCCAGGGGCTGTCTAGCAAAGAGGGCCAGCAATAGCAGTGAGGCCATTAGCTCAGCATCCGCTACCGACGCAAGCTCAGATGTACAAAAAATAGCAGAATCAGTAGCAGGACTAACAAAGGCCACAACAACGTGTCTAGCAACATCGAGGAGTCCAGCAGGACCAAGGACAAGCTTTCACATTATCTTTGGAGGAGGCTTTGGCATCAGGCGATGTGGTGGCAGGTAACATCTCTATCGCATCTTTTCCTATTGTAGCATTATTTGATTCTGATATATCTCATTCATTTGTGTCTGCATGATTTGTAACATATATTGGATTAAATTTTGAGGCATTGCCAGAGAGGTTGAATATACTCACTGGTAATGGGCTCGTAGGAGTTAGTAGAGTATGTATAGCGTATCCGGTCGTAGTGTGCGGATGTTCACTACCAGCACGGTTGATCGAGTTTCCTATGGGTAACTTTGATGTTATCTTAGGCATGGACTGGTTGAGAGAAAGTCATGCTATGATAGATTGCCATAAGGTTAGGGTACTATTTAGTATCGCAGGTAGGAAATATTTTGCCTTTGAGAGATCTGTAGGAGATCAGCATAAAGAGAGGATCTCATCGGCAGTAATAGCAAAAGAATAACTTTCCGAGATAGTCAAGGACTTTTTAGACGTCTTCCCAGAGGAACTTCTAGGGTCACCCCCAGTAAGAGATGTAGAGTTTTGCATAGAGTTGATTCCTGGAGCAAGACCAATATCTTGTAAAGTACACTAAATGGCACCATCAGAGCTAGACATATTGTACCAACATGTAGAAGAACTGAAGTCAAAAAAGTTTATTCGGGCCAGTGGATCACCTTGGGGAGCGCCAGTGGTTCTATCGAAGAAGAAGGATGGGTCATCACGGTTATGTATCAACTATAGATAGTTGAATGCAGTAATAATGAAGAACAAGTATCCATTACCAAGGATCGATAATTTGTTTGATCAACTAAGTAAAGCCAAGGTTTTCTCTAAGATCGGTGTTCGATCAGGGTATCATCAAGTAAGAGTTTGGGAGCAAGACATACCCAAGACAATATTTAGATCACGATATGGGTATTACAAATTCTTAGTTATGCCACTCGGACTGACTAATGCTCCAGCGATATTTATGGATTTGATGAACCATAATTTTATGCAATATATATATTAGTTCATGATAATTTTCATAGATGACATTCTAGTCTATTCCAGTAGCGAAGAGGAGCATGAAGAGCATCTTCGGAAGGTCTTACAGATTTTGAGAGAATACCAGTTATACGCAAAGCTCATCAAGTATAAGTTTTTGTTGGATCACGTGTCATTCTTGGGTCACATCATCTTTGGAGCAGGAGTGGCAGTAGATCGAAAGAAGGTTGAGGCCGTAGAGAGTTGGCCAGTTCCTAAGACAGTAGCTGAAGTGCGTAGTTTCCTGGGATTGACAGGATACTACAGAAGGTTCGTGGTGGACTTTGTAAGGATTTTAGCACCGCTGACTTGATTAACGCACAAGGAGGCTAAGTTAGACTAGTCAACAAAGTGCCAGACATCATTTTAAGAATTAAAGAAGAGATTGATTTCAGCTCTGATTCTCACACTTCCAGTAGGTTCTGGAGGGTTTATGGTGTATTGTGACGCGTCAGGAAAATGGCTTGGGTATGTATTGATGTAACATGGAAGGGTGATATCTTAAGCCTCACAGAATCTTTGAGATCATAAGAAGAATTATCCGACTCACGATTTGGAGGTGGCGGTGGTAGTATTTGCACTTAAGCTGTGGAGGCACTACTTGTATGGTGATCGGGTGGAGATATTTATGGATCACAAGAGCTTAAAGTATGTATTCACTCAGAATGACTTGAACATGAGACATATGCGGTAGGTAGAATTAATAAAGGACTATGATGTGGAACTTCAGTACCATCCAGGCAAGACAAATATGGTAGCAGATACTCTTAGCAGGAGAGGTAGTAGATTTATGTTGATATCACAACGGCATATCTTAGAAGATCTTCGAGAAATGGGGATCGAGATAGTACTTTCATAAGTCGTAGGAGTATTGGCTAGTTTACAGGTACAATCTACCATTATAGAGAGGATTAAGGCGGCTCAGACAGAGGATCCGAAAGTTTAGAAGCTTCAGGCGGAATGTAAGTCTGGTCTTAGGAAAGAGTTGACGATTCATGAAGATGGAACTCTTAGGTTTGAAAATTATTTCTGTGTACCATGTGGAGATATCTGGCAAGAAGTAATAACCGAGGCATATAGTTCCCAGTATTCAATTCATTTAGGAGATACCAAGATGTATCAATACATCAAGCAACATTTCTGGTGGAAAGGGATGAAGTGGGAGATAGCACAATTTATTTCCTGGTGTTTGGTATGTCAGCAAGTGAAGGCCAACCAGCAAAGACCGGCATGATTATTATATCCGCTTCCTATTCCGGAGTGGAAGTGGGAACATATCACGATGGACTTGGTGACCGGTTACCTATATCCCCAACTGGTCATGATGTAGTTTGGGTAATAGTAGATCATCTCACAAAAGTAGCTCACTTTCTTCCTTTTCGAGTAGGGCAATCCACAGAGCAGTTAGCAGAGATATACATGTGATATATAGTAAGACAACACGACATCCCAGTGAGTATTGAATCCGATCGAGACACTCAGTTCACTTCATATTTTTGGAAGAGTTTGCACCAGAGTTTGGACACCAAGTTCAGATTCAGTACCATTTACCATCCACAAACAGACGGACAATCAGAGAGAACCATCCAGGCCCTGGAAGATATGCTATAAGATTGTACTTTGGATTTTGGAGTATCACGTCCCAGTCCCAAAATACGTAGAACTAGGAATGCATAGCATGCCAGCCATATGTATATGACAACTCAAATATGTTAGAAAATTATAACACATACGTACAATATAATATGAATATTAATTCACAAGTGGAACATATATTGTCAACACAAGTCACATGCATCTATATCTCATCCACAAGCACAAATAAAGGAATATCAAAATAGATAGCTAAATGTCTCAAGTACGAAGTATCAAAGAATATGTCATGCCCCAGTCCCAAAATACACAGGACCAGGCCACGTGGCAATAGCCAGCTGTCACGTCTCCGAGGATATCCTAATTTAATGGATCCTAATGAAGAGTACTACGCTATCCTAAATACTAATATGTCCCATATTAATGAATAACTGGTAAACTAATCTCATCCACAATATAAACAGCAAGAATGTACTAAAATAAATACTGGAATATAATGCCAGTCTCAAATATCATAGTACAACCAAGAATGTCTGGTGGGGACAAATCTACTACTACGACGAAATAAAAGTACTGAAATAATAGATAAAAGAGTAATGACTAGGGCATCGACTGACTAGATAATGATGCGCCCAATCCTAGGCAGAAGGCCTACCGACTGATCACGGATACTCTGACGGTAACACCTCTAGCTCCTTCGCTGTAGCGTACCTCATCTCCTGTCCTGGGCCGTACACTGTGGGGTAATATGCCTCGTCCAAATCTAGAAAGGTACCAGGTCCTCAGAGGGACGTAACAAGATACATAGAAGCATGCCATATATAAATACTGTATAAAATAAATGCAATAAAGGGTGTGCTAACCATCTAAGTGAATGGAATATGAGGACAACATTGGTACGTATGGGTAGGCGTAGGCATAAAGTCCATACCGCTCCGAGAAATGGGGAATCTGAATAATATAATGTCCATACCGCTCCGAAGAATGGGGAATCTGAATAATATAACGTCCATACCGCTCCGAAGAACGGGGAATCTGAATAAAGGAAGTCATTGGATCCGTGGCTCCTCTGGATACTACGGATTCCAATGTATGTATCCCATACGCCTACTAGTTGTCCTCCTCTCCCAATATAAATACACAAGTCTAATACTCGACGTGCATACCACGTATCTACATGCCAAGTCTCTACAAATAAAATAATCCTGAATTACGTATTAACCGTGATGCATGTCACACGCACCGATAGCTAGTCGAGCACGCGAACCCGCATCCCAATATGAATTGTCACTGTAAAACTTGTAAGAGTGCCAGGTCTCGAAAGATATCAGAGTATCCTCCCAATGGGGTGGGCCTGCTAATGGCTAGGTCAAGTATACTACTTATCGACGTATCCGTCGACTGTACCCGAGTCAATCTCGAATGCGCATAGTTGTATAAAGGAAAGCAACAAGAAATAATACAGCATATGCATAATTTAAATTAAATAGTAAATATGGTAAGGTATCTTGCGTGGGTCCTCATGCTGAGAATGCCAATAGCCTGTTCCTGCAGTATCTCCTGGCTGATCCGATGACCCTAAACACACAATATAATATAGCAAATACTGTCATCAGACACTAAATAATACATACATAACTAAGACATTGCTCTTAGGTACTGTCATAAGATCACGGTTGGTCAATTACAGAGTCTCGTGTGTACGTAGCTAGGGTGCACGCGTGTCCTGTCTTCAGTTATCGTGTCTTTTGTGACAATAAATTACTACGTTATGGGTTTACGGAACTCTTTGTGTTTTGCATAAATACATGTCCTTCTTCCTCATGTTACTGTGTGTTTGATCAAGGCCTAGGTTTTGGTAAATTATGAGTCTTTATAATAGTTCACATTATTAGGGTCATTTACTAGTTTATTAATTACTAATTCATTAATTATTATACTAATTCTAATTACATCTACGTTCATCAATACTTAACTTGTGTCCATACTCGACACACGACACAACGACGAGAAGAGATAACATGATGGTTACCTAGATGTGGTTGAACGGAAGAGGGGCTGTGCTCGTCGACTGCGCACTCCAACGAGGGGACTGCTCCGGCCGGGAGGCCAGCAAGGCAACAACGGCTGTGGCAGCAACTGCAGTAGGTGTAGCAGCGGCGTCTGACAACGGTGGCAGCGGTATCCTGGCGACGGGGGAAGGCGGTCGGGATCATGGGGGAATCGAGGTCGGACTGGAAGTAGTGGTTGGCAGTGGCAGAGGCGGCGGGGGCGCTCGGGGCAGCGGCTAAGGGGTCGGGTTTAATGGAGGAAGTTGGTGATGGTGAAGGAGATGGTGGTGATGGCGGATGGGTGTGGTGGTCAGGCGGCGGTGGTTTGAAGGGGTGATGGTGGCCTGAGACGGTGGCGGTGGGTGTCCGGTCGGGGAGGGGGCAGGGGATGCTCGGTTAAGATGAAGGGGTCGGCTAGGGTTTCTTTGGAGGTGGTGAGGATAATGAGTTTTTAGGGTTTTGATGTTAGGGAATATGTGTATTTATAAGGGGGAAATTGATGGGCTGGCCTCGGGACTTGGGCCTGTCTGGACTCATTAGGGTGGGGCTGGTCCACGTGAAAGGGTGCACGTGGGCTTGTTTGGGTCCTGTTTTAGGGTGAACTCGGCCTCAATTTAATTAAATTAATAATACGCAAGTTGTTCTTTTATACGAATATTGCGTAGTTTAAAATGAGACACAATGACGAGTACCTAAAGTTACACAAGGGTCAGATGGATAATCTGGCATGTCTAGGAGATGTTTGTGGCATTGGGTTGAAGGTAACTACTAGTGTGGCACTCCAAACATCGAAGCAACGGTAAGGTGTATTAAGACATATAATTGTTGCACATTAATTCTAATTGTACCAAAATTAATCCTATGTTCTTAATTTAAATAAAATGAATCCTAAATTGGTCGAGGGGGTTTACAATCTACCCTCCTTAGAGCATTTCGTCCTCGAAATTAAAATATATATATGGTAAGAATTACTGACTGAAATTAAAATGCTATAACGTACCTAGTCCTTCGAAGAGATGGGAATAACGCTGTCGAATATCCTCCTCACATTCCCAGGTCGACTCGCCTGGTGCATGATGTCTCCATGCGACACGGACTAGGGGGATAGTCTGACCTCACAATACCTTCTCACTTCTATCTAGAATCTCAACTGGATCCTCTGGGTATGATAAGCTCGGACCGACTGTGATCTCTGAATGGTCAAGTACATAACTCGGATTTGGCATGTACCTTCTCAGTTGGGATACATGGAAGATGTCATGGACTCCATCCAAAGTCTGTGGCAAGGTTAATCTGTAAGCAACCTCTCCGATGCGTTCCAACACATCGAATGGTCCGATGTACCTCGGACTCAGCTTTCCTCTGCCTCCAAATCTGATAGTCCCTCGAGTAGGTGAGATCTTTAGAAATACGTGATCTCCAACCTAGAACTCTAGGGGTCGTCGATGTGCATTTGCCCAATGCTTCTGTCTGTCCTGTGCTGCTCGTAGGTGTCCTTGGATCTTCTTTACCTTCTCCACTGTACGAACAACCAACTCTGGCCCAAGAATCTGTCTCTCGCCTATATCGCTCCAACATACCGGGGAACGACACTTTCTTCCATAGAACGCTTTATAGGGAGCCATCTGAATGCTCGCTTGATAGCTATTATTGTAGGAAAATTCGACCAAGTATAAATGGTCCTCCCATGATCCTCCAAAATCTAGCATGCACGCTCTTAACATGTCTTCCAATGTCTGAATAGTGCGCTCTGATTGGCCATCTGTCTGTGGGTGATACGATATGCTAAACTTCAGGCGAGTACCGAGACTCTCTTGCATACTCCGCCAGAAGTAAGATATAAACCTCGTATCCTTGTCAGACACGATGCTAACTGGCACTCCATGCAGTCGCACAATCTCCCTCATGTACATATCTGCTAAGACCTCTGTAGATTGCCCAACTCTGAAGGATAAAAAGTGTGTGGACTTGGTGAGTCTATCTACGATTACCCATACTGTATTGCGACTACTAGGACTCCTTGGAAAGCCCGTAACAAAGTCCATAGTGATATGCTCCCATTTCTACTCCGATATAGGGAGCGGTTGAAGCAATCCTGCAGATCTCTGATGCTTAGCTTTGACTTGCTGACACACCAGGCACTTAGCCACAAAATGAGCTATCTCTCTCTTCATTCTATGCCACCAGTAGTACTACCTTAAGTCTCTGTACATCTTCGTGCCCCCCGGATGAATAGAGTAGGTTGAACTGTGTGCTTCTGACATCAACTCCTGCTGAAGTTCTCCATTTAGAACATAGAGACGATCTCTACATCTCAAGGTCCCGTCTTCGTGTATACGCAATCCCGTCTGTATTCCAGCCTCTGTCCTCTGTCGTAGCCTCAGAAATCTGGCATCTGTCGGCAAAGCAGCCTTGATCCTCTCCACTAATGTCGATTGCAACTGAAAACTCGACAACTGTCCGTCTACTCCGGGCATAACGACCTCTATACCCATCTGCTCTAGATCTCTCAGCAGATGTTGTTGGGTAGTCAAGAAGAATGCTATGGGTCTTCTGCTCAATACGTCAGCTACTACGTTGGCCTTTCCAGGATGGTACTATAGCTCAATCTCAAAGTCTGTCATCACCTCGAGCCAATGTCTTTGTCTCTGGTTCAGGTCCTTCTGGGTGTAGACGTACTTCAGGCTCTTATGATCTGTGAATATCTCTACCCTTTCTCCATATAGGTAGTGTCTCCAAAGCTTCAAAGCAAAGATCACTGCGGCAAGCTCCAAGTCGTGAGTGGGATAGTTCTTCTTATGGGTCCTCAACTGTCTAGAGGCATAGGCCACAACCTTTCCATGCTGCATTAAGATACATCCTAATCCTTTTCCGAATGCATCGCTATAGATCACGAATCCTCCGGGTCCAGAAGGTATGGTCAAGATATGTGCTGTAGTCAGACGCTTCTTTAGCTCATCGAACGCTGTCTGACACTCCTCTATCCAGGTGAACTTCTGCTCCTTACGGGTCAAGCGGGTCATTGGTTCTGCGATCTTTACGAAGTTCTCCACGAACCTCCGGTAATATCCGGCAAGTCCTAGGAAACTCCTCACCTCCGAGACATTAGTAGGGGTTGGCCATGTCTCTACTGATGAAATCTTTGCCGGATCTACTGAATTTCCATCTTCTGAGATAACGTGTCCAAGGAAAGCGACACGATCTAGAAGAAACTCATACTTGCTCAGTTTGGCATAAAGCCTCTCTCTCCTCAGCATCTCTAGCACTAGTCTCAAGTGCTCTTCGTGCTCCTCGTGGCTCTTCGAATACACTAAGATGTCGTCGATAAATACTACCACAAACTGGTCTAAGTATTGGTGGAATACTCTATTCATCAAGTTCATAAATACGGCAGGCACATTTGTCAGTCCAAAAGGCATCACTAAGAACTCGTAGTGACCATAACGAGTCCTGAATGCTGTCTTTTGAATGTCTTCTCTTCGCACCTTTACTTGATGATAATCCGATCTTAAGTCGATCTTTGTGAACACTACTGCTCCTGTCAGCTGATCGAATAAATCATCAATTCGCTGCAGGGGGTACTTATTTTTGATGGTCAAATCATTAAGGGCTCTGTAATCAATGTACATACGTACCGTTCCATCTTTCTTAGGTACAAACAACACTGGTGCTCCCTAGGGTGATGTACTAGGACGAATAAATCCCTTGCTCTATAACTCCTCTAATTGTAGCTTCAGTTCATCTAGTTCCTTCTTCGCCAATCGGTATACATTAGAAGATACCGGTGCTGCTCCTGGTACTAGCTCAATGGTGAACTCCACATCTCTTTCTGGCGGTAAGCTTGGCAATTTTTCAGGAAATACATCCTCGAATTCTGTGACTATGGGTGGGGGTGTCATTTTCATAGCCATGTAAGCTCCAGCTATCTGTCCTACTCCTTGTTCGACGGTCCCTCGCATGTACTCAAACTCCAGTTGATCTGGCGGTCTAAAAGTGACGCTACCCTTCCGGCAGTCCAATACGGCATTATACTGGCTTAACCAGTCCATGCCTAGCACAACGTCAAAGTATGGCATGGTTAATACCAAGAATTGTGCTCTCATCTCTCTACCATATATGACTACCGAGCATGTTCTAATAGTGCTGGTAACTGGCACGATACCTCCTCCGGTAAGAATCTTCCAACTCTTAGGTAAGGGGGAAGTATCTACTTTATGTATTGCTATGAATCTACTAGATATAAAAGATAATGTAGCACCAGAATCAAACAATACAGTCGCAGGTAGTGATGCAACTAAAATGGTACCTGTGATAGCTTCCACTTCTGTTTTCTCTTCAGTAGCTGCTAAAGCAAAGGCCTGTCCATGCCTCTGTCCTCCGGTCTACTGTCGGGCTCGATCAAACTGTGCCTGCTGTGGGGCCAAGGGTGGTCCCTTCTGGAATCCTCCGGGTGCTGGTGGACGTTATCCTCCTAGCGGGGGTAGTATCCTTGGAGCTGGTGCTGCTGGCCTCTGTCCTATCTGCGGTGCTATATCTCTGCGCTGTGGGCAGTCTCGGGCATAGTGTTGGATCGCTCCATAAATCATGCATATTCCTAGTCTCTTTCGGCAGTCCTTCTGGTAATGTCCTCTCTTACCACAATAGTTGCAAGACGAAAGCTTATTTGACTGGTATGGTGCTATCCTCTGCTGCGTCTGTATTCTGGGACGACGGATCGGTCCTCCTACTCCGGGCTGGACTCTGGCTGGTGTGGTCGTGCTGGAACGTCTTGCTCCTCTGCAAATGGCCTCCTGGATCCTCGCCTCCGCAAGAACCTCCTCATAAGAAATCCTCGTATGTGTGGTGGTATACCTCTGTAGCTCGAAAATGAGGTCGTGATGGAATCTCTGGGCCTTCTCTAGGTCATTGGATATCAGGACGGCACCAAATCTGCTAAGACGACTAAACTCCGCGTCATACGTGTCAACAGTCATATTCCCTTGTTCTAGATATAGGAACTGGGAGTACAGTACATTTTTAACTGTAGTTGGGAAATACTTTGCATTGAAGTACTCTAAGAACTGTTCCCAAGTCTGGCTCTTGCCTACATTGCGCTCAATAGAATCCCACCAGTGGCGTTGCCTTTCAGTTGAGCCCTCACTACGATCATCTAAAGGTCTGGATGCAGTTGTGAACCTCTAGTAGCATCTCCGTGTTGGCAACCCAATTGGAGATCTGCTCTACAGTCTCGTTGCCCGAAAAAGTATCTGGTCCCATCTGTCTAAACCATCTTACAGTGCCACCTGTCTGGGCTGGTGGAGGTGCTGGTACTGGTGCTGTGACAGGTATCCTCTCTAGTACTGCCATCAAACTCTGTCTCAATGTCTCGGTCTGATGCCACTGTGCTTGCATCATAGTCTAGAAGAACTGAAGCATCTGTGGCTGTCCATCTGATTGTGGCATCTGGGGTGGATAGGGTGGAGGTGGTGGTAACGGAACCTCTGACTGTGCAGTAGGTGTCTCCTCAGATGTCGGCCTCTCGGTCTGCGTCATAGGTGTAGCTCCTGAAGTCTGGCCCTCAAAATGCTGCATGGGGATCGTCTGGGAAGTCTGTCCCTCGTGCTGCGGTATAGGATCGCCCTGAGAAGTCTCGTGCTAATGTATCAACGGGGCCTGTAGCGGTGGTTGCCCTCCAGGTAGTCCCTGGGGTACCTCCTCTCTTTGGGTGGTATCGGTTGGCACCACGGCACTTAGTGCTCCTCATCCACTGCGCAAGTTCATCTTGCTGCAAGAGATAGGACTTCATAAATGAGTACGGAATCAAGCAAACATGATACAGATATTTAGAAGTAACACGAAGGAAGTTCAAAGATGTAATCAAAGTGGATGAGGCCTAGTAATTTTTTATCCTATTACAGGCTCACTGGGCATGTTACCATACCACAAGCGATAAAGTAGACCTGCATAGGCCACCACTAAAACTATGTCATGCCCCAGTCCCAAAATACACAGGACCAGGCCACGTGGCAATAGCCAGCTGTCACGTCTCCGAGGATATCCCAATTTAATGGATCCTAATGAAGAGTGCTATGCTGTCCTAAATACTAACATGTCCCATATCAATGAATAATAGGTAAACTAATCTCATCCATAATATAAACAGCAAGAATGTACTAAAATAAATACTAGAATATAATGCCAGTCTCAAATATCATAGTACAACCAAAAATATCTGGTGGGGACAAACCCACTACTACGACGAAATAAAAGTACTGAAATGATAGATAAAATAGTAATAACTAGGGCATCGACTGACTAGATAATGATGCGCCCAATCCTAGGCAGAAGGCCTACCGACTGATCACGGATACTCTGACGGTAACACCTCTAGCTCCTCCGCTGTAGCGTACCTCGTCTCCTGTCCTGGGCCATACACTGTGGGGTAATATACCTCGTCCAAATCTGGAAAGGTACCAGGTCCTCAGAGGGACGTAACAAGATACATAGAAGCATGCTATATATAAATACTGTATAAAATAAATGCAATAAAGGGTGTGCTAACCATCTAAGTGAATACAATTTGAGGACAACATTGGTACGTATGGGTAGGCGTAGGCATAATGTCCATACCGCTCCGAAGAACGGAGAATCTGAATAATATAACGTCCATACCACTCCGAAGAACGGGGAATCTGAATAGAGGAAGTCATTGGATCCGTGGCTCCTCTGGATACTACGGATTCCAATGTGTGTATCCCATACGCCTACTAGTTGTCCTCCCCTCCCAATGTAAATACACAAGTCAAATACTCGATGTGCATATGTAACCTCCGTATCCTGAAATCCGTGCTTAAATGTTGTTATTAGGTTAATTTAGGACTATTGGGATTTTTTCACAATTTTTAGTTAATTAAAAACTAGTAATACTAATTTTTTAGGACTTTCAAGATTTTATTTTAGGGTCAAACTTAATTTAAAATATCTCAAAATTTTATTTTAGGTTCTAAATAGTCAAATATATTTTCTAGAATTTTTTGGGAATTGTTTGAGTATTTTTAGTATTTATTGGGAGTAGTTAGGCTAATAACTAATTTTTAGGACTTGTAGAATTTATTGTGCAAGCCCAGAAATATAGAATGGACCTACATTATTTTTTAGGATTTATAATATTATTATATATTTTCTAGAATTATTTCAGAATTTTTGGAATAATTTTAGTATTTATGTTTGGTTAAATGGGTAAAACTAATGTTTAGAGCTTCTCCTAATTATAGTAGAAAACCTATGAATATAAAATTATCCCAAATATTTTTATAGAGTTTTTAAATTCAAAATATATTTTCTGTAATTTTTTTATATTTTTATGATTATTTTTATTATTTATTTTGAGTTATTTAGATTTAAAACGACTTAAATAATGTTTTGATAAAGGCAAATCAAAAACAAATAAAACAACAAAAACCATCCAATCAGATTCTGACATGTGTCAGCCTATAAATCTCTATTCAGCCACAGGTATATCCCTATTCAGCCGTAGGTACATCCCTATATATATATATATTATTATAACCCTAATTATCCTATTATTTTAGAGAGAGAGAGATTTTGGAGAATTGTCATCTAGGGTTCCTTCATCTTCCAGAAGCCATTGCGCATAGCTCCGGACTCCAAACGAGATCTAGTTTCTTGTGTTAGAAAGATATTGAGGTTAGATTTCTGATTATATAATTTGTTTTATGAAATTATTAGTATTAAATTCTGTAAAATTCGTAGAGCACAGCATGTCCAAAAATAGACGTATTTTAATATTTTTACGATTCCGGGAGAACCAGGGATCAGAATCATTAACCGTTTAAAGTTTCGGAAAGCTAATGTCGAGATCATTGACATATGTTTTTTTCCAGAATTTAATTCGAAGTATTTTTATACTGTTAATTCTGTAGAACTTTTAGGTTAGAATTTAACCATTGGTGCACGATACAAAATTTGTATGTGCCATAATTCCCAAACGAATTTGAATTCGGACGAGCCGTAAATTGTAGCATATTTTTGATGATGAAATCTACATGAAATCATGTATGAAAGTCGAGTTTGTGTCGGTTGACTTTTCGGTCAATAGATCGCCTCGATTTGCGTGCCATGAGTCCCGAGTCGATATAAATTTAGTTTCTTTTGGGCAAAATTAGGTTTTGACATAAAAATCAGAATAATAAGATTAAAATAAAATTTTAGAGTAATTATTCTAGAATTAAATAAATTAAAATAAATTATATTTTGATATGGTAAAATTGTAATACATAGGATATTTGGACTGTGACTTGGATTCTGATTCATACCAGCAAAGGACCACAGGCGAGTACATTTTCTGATAGTTTCTTATCTATGATATCCTCTATGTTTATTGTATTTAGTGTAAATATCTATATTTCTTGACACGATGGCTACACGGATTGGTATATTCGGATCTCGTCATGAGATATTATTCCTTGTATATGGTGTATCTTGTACAAGGCTTGTTCATTGTTTATCTTGTGCATGTACAGACACTGATTCTCGGGGAGACTTGCTACCTTCCTAGAGAATCCCGTGCCATAGCGTACCATGGTTGGATCTACTATACCAGTCGGGGGTGGAGAGTATTTTAGTATAGATATGTGATCATACCCTTCATGTACAAGTCTTGTTCTTATGTTAGTGTTGGCCATACACCGCACGTATGACTAGCCAGGCCCATACTCGTGTACAAGTTCCCAAGCTGATCACATGTTAAAGCTAGAACTCACATACTTAGTCATAGTATTCTTCTTCATTGACATATTGTTCCTTCCCGCATTTATTTACAGTATTTCTAGTATTTCTTTTATTGTATATCTCTCGTACATGTATATGCATCTTGTATATTTTTATCTATTTATTGCTACATAGTTTATATCATTGATGTAGAACTGCTGTTAGAGATGTACTTTGCTCCATCCTGACTGGAAATATTTTTCCAGACTACGCCTTAGAGGACGGGTGTCCGATATTTTATGGACCACAGGGAGAGTAGCTGCTGACTTGGACCTTGTAGCCAGGTGTGATTCCGGGAGGTCTAGCCGGGATCAATAGTTATTTTGTTAGTTTCTATTAGCAGTTTATGGTACCGGATTTATCTCCGGCATACCTTGTTGAGACTTGGATATTATTGTTGAGTTAGATTATTCTATTTAGACTTGTGTTGCAATTTAGTTTATTTATTTCTTCGATATCTTATCGTGCTTTAGCTATGTAATGAGTATTGTTCATATGATATGGCGCTATCTGTGACTCCTTATGGAGTTGGATGCTCGTGTGAGAATGATTAGATAGATTATTGACATAGACAGCGTTCTACCGCCGATGCTGCGGCGTAGGCTGGACGTACCCACGCACTCGTGCCCCTATACCGGGTGCGGGTCGTGACACATTTTTAGTGGCGGCCCATGCAGGTCAGACTTCGCAATTAGAGCGATGTCGTGGTAGTGCGACAACTTAGTTGTACTACTGCGTGCCTGCGATAGGATCTAGGATATAGCATACTAGGATGAGAGCGAATACTCAATCACAACTAGGAACATTCCAATCTATTTATCTTGTTATCCTTATTCCTCATGAATATTGCTTCCTTTAGAATTTTTATTGTCCTCCCTTGATGATATCACATCTATTGCCTTGATTGATTCCTTAGTACCGTAGTTTGTATTCATGATTTTCTTTTTAGAATGTAGTTAATAGTACACCCTGACCGAGATTGCAATACCATGACAAAATAGACTATAATCATACATGTTTACTTTAGATTGCATGTTGTATGATTGTAGGTAAAATTCTCTTAGACTTTGATTGTTGAGGATTTGACTGTAGTAAAGATTAATGAAGAGGTTATGACTTGACAAAGAGAGACAAGGTGCCTTAAATTTTGAGGATAAACATTAATGTAAATAAAAAATTGAGAATTTAATATGGCAGAATTGACGATTTTGTTAAATCTTAGATTTTTATGAAGATTATGAAATGATTGAATTTATTATTGAATTTTGAGGAGTTTAAGAAGGCTATCAATATATTTATTGGACTGCAAGTTATGAACTTATATTTTGAATATTGTGTTGGAGGTTTCATAAGTATTACATCGTTGAGTATAAAAAAAATTGAGGAATAAGAACACAAATGGATTAGGGTTGAATTCAAATTTTAGGATGAGATTCAATTTTATAATATGCATTGATTGGATTTCAATTAGAGGATTGAATATTAAATTCTTGTATTCGTTATTAACTTAAAATTTTGGAGGAGATTGTGACAAGAATGGAATTTGATTTTATATTTGAAGATTTTTAGGGATATGATATTTATAGAATTTTGAGAAATATTGTGAAATAATAGTGTCGATTAGTTCATGATTATATGATTGATGAATTTAATTTTGATGGTAATAAATAAATAAATAAAATAATTGAGGATTTTAAATTTTGAGGACGAATTTTTTTAAGGTGAGTAGACTTGTAACCTCCGTATCCTGAAATTCATGCTTAAATGTTGTTATTAGGTTAATTTTGGACTATTGGGATTTTTTTACAATTTTTAGTTAATTAAAAACTAGTAACACTAATTTTCTAGGAATTTCAAGATTTTATTTTAGGGTCAAACTTAATTAAAATATTCCAAAATTTTATTTTATGTTCTAAATAGTCTAATATATTTTCTAGAATTTTTTGGGAATTATTTGAGTATTTTAGTATTTATTGGGAGTAGTTAGGCTAATAACTAATTTTTAGGACTTGTAGAATTTATTGTGCAAGCCCAGGAATATAGAATGGATCCACATTATTTTTTAGGATTTATAATATTATTATATATTTTCTAAAATTATTTCAGAATTTTTGGAATAATTTTAGTATTTATGTTTGGTTAAATGGGTAAAACTAATGTTTAGAGCTTCTCCTAATTATAGTAGAAAACCTATGAATATAAAATTGTCCCAAATATTTTTCTAGAGTTTTTAAATTCAAAATATATTTTCTGTAATTTTTCCATATTTTTATGATTATTTTTAATATTTATTTTGAGTTATTTAGATTTAAAACGACTTAAATAATGTTTTGATAAAGGCAAATCAAAAATAAATAAAATAACAAAAACCATCCAATCATATTCTGACACGTGTCAGCCTATAAATCTCTATTCAGCCGCAGGTACATCCCTATTCAGCCGCAGGTACATCCCTATATATATATATATATATATTATTATAACCCTAATTATCCCATTATTTTAGAGAGAGAGATTTTGGAGAATTGCCATCTAGGGTTCCTTCATCTTCCAGAATCCATTGCGCATAGCTCCCGACTCCAAATGAGGCCTAGTTTCTTGCGTTAGAAAGATATTGAGGTTAGCTTTCTGATTATATAATTTGTTTTATGAAATTATTAGTATTAAATTATATAAAATTCGTAGAGCACAACATGTCCAAAAATAGACGTGTTTTAATGTTTTCACGATTTTGGGAGAACCAGGGATCAGAATCATGAACTGTTTAAAGTTTAGGAAAGCTAATATCGAGATCATTGACATATGTTTTTTCTAGAATTTAATCTGAAGTATTTATATACTGTTAATTCTGTAGAACTTCTAGGTTAGAATTTAACCATCGGTGCACGATACAAAATTTGTATGTGCCATAATTCCCAAACGAATTTGAATTTGGACGAGCCATAAATTCTAGCATATTTTTGATGATAAAATCTACAGGAAATCATTCATGAAAGTCAAGTTTGTGTTGGTTGACTTTTCGGTCAATAGATCGTCTCGATTTGCGTGCCAAGAGTCCCGAGTCGATAAAAATTTAGTTTCTTTTGGGCAAAATTAGGTTTTGACATAAAAATCATAATAATAAGATTAAAATAAGATTTTAGAGTAATTATTCAAGAATTAAATAAATTAAAATAAATTATATTTTGATATGGTAAAATTATAATACATAGGTTATTTGGACTGTGACTTGGATTCTGATTCATACCAGCAAAGGAACACAGGCGAGTACATTCTCTGATAGTTTCTTATCTATGATATCCTCTACGTTCATTGTATTTAGTATAAATATCCATATTTCTTGACACGATGGTTACACGGATTGGTATATCCGGATCTCGTCATGAGATGTTATTCCTTGTATATGGTGTATCTTGTACAAGTCTTGTTTCATTGTTTATCTTGTGCATGTACAGACACTAATTCTCGGGAAGACTTGCTACCTTCCTAGAGAATCCCGTGCCATAGCGTACCATGGTTGGATCTACTATACCAGGCGGGGGTGCAGAGTATTTTAGTATAGATATGTGATCATACCCTTCATGTACAAGTCTTGTTCTCATGTTAGTGTTGGTCATATACCGCACGTATGACTAACCAGGCCCATACTCGGGTACAAGTTCCCAAGCCGATCACATGTTAAAGCTAGTACTCACACACTTAGTCATAGTATTCTTCTTCATTGACATATTATTCCTTCCCGCATTTATTTACAGTATTTACAGTATTTCCTTTATTTCCTTTATTGTATATCTCTCATACATGTATATGCATCTTGTATATTTTCATCTATTTACTGCTACATAGTTTATATCATTGATGTAGAACTGCTGTTAGAGATGTACTTTGCTCCATCCTGACTGGAAATATTTTCCAGACTACGCCTTAGAGGACGGGTGTCCGATATTTTATGGACCACAGGGAGAGTAGCTGCTGACTTGGACCTTGTTGTGTGATTCCGGGAGGTCTAGCCAAGATTAATAGTTATTTTGTTAGTTTCTATTAGCAGTTTATGGTACCAGATTTGTCTCCGGCATACCTTGTTGAGACTTGGATATTATTGTTGAGTTAGATTATTCTATTTAGACTTGTGTTGTAATTTGGTTTATTTATTTCTTCGATATCTTATCGTACTTTAGCTATGTGATGAGTATTGTTCATATGATATGGCGCTATCTGTGACTCCTTATGGAGTTGGATGCTCGTGTGAGAATGATTAGATAGATTATTGACATAGACAGCGTTCTACCGCCGATGCTGCGGCATAGGCTGGACGTACCCACGCACTCGTGCTCCCATACCGGGTGCGGATTGTGACACGTTTTTAGTGGTGGCCCATGCAGGTCAGACTTCGCAATTAGAGCGATGTCGTGGTAGTGCGACAACTTAGTTGTACTACTGCGTGCCTGCGATAGGATCTAGGATATAGCATACTAGGATGAGAGCGAATACTCAATCACAACTAGGAACATTCCAATCTATTTATCTTGTTTTCCTTATTCCTCATGAATATTGCTTCCTTTAGAATTTTTATTGTCCTCCCTTGATGATATCACATTTATTGCCTTGATTGATTCTTTCGTACCGTAGTTTGTATTCATGATTTTCTTATTAGAATGTAGTTAATAGTACACCCTGACCGAGATTGCAATACCATGACAAAATAGACTATAATCATACATGTTTACTCTAGATTGCATATTGTATGATTGTAGGTAGAATTCTCTTAGACTTTGATTGTTGAGGATTTGACTGTAGTAAAGATTAACGAAGAGGTTATGACATGACAAAGAGAGACAAGGTGCCTTAAATTTTGAGGATAAACATTAATGTAAATAAAAAGTTGAGAATTTAATATGGCAGAATTGACGATTTTGTTAAATCTTAGATTTTTATGAAGATTATGAAATGATTGAATTTATTATTGAATTTTGAGGAGTTTAAGAAGGCTATCAATATATTTATTGGACTGCAAGTTATGAACTTATATTTTGAATATTGTGTTGGAGGTTTCATAAGTATTACATCGTTGAGTATAAAAAAAATCAAGGAATAAGAACACAAATAGATTAGGGTTGAATTCAAAATTTGGGATGAGATTCAATTTTATAATATGCATTGATTGGATTTCAATTAGAGGATTGAATATTAAATTCTTGTATTCGTTATTAACTTAAAATTTTGGAGAAGATTGTGATAAGAATGGAATTTGATTTTATATTTAAAGATTTTTAGGGATATGATATTTATAGAATTTTGCAAAATATTGTGAAATAATAATGTGGATTAGTTCATGATTATATGATTGATGAATTTAATTTTGATGTTAATAAATAAATAAATAAAACAATTGAGGATTTTAAATTTTAAGGATAATTTTTTTTAAGGTGGGTAGACTTGTAACCTCCGTATCCTGAAATTCGTGCTTAAATGTTGTTATTAGGTTAATTTTGGACTATTGGGATTTTTTCACA
This sequence comes from Iris macrosiphon, assembly GCA_036927795.1. Classification (NCBI taxonomy): domain Eukaryota; kingdom Viridiplantae; phylum Streptophyta; class Magnoliopsida; order Asparagales; family Iridaceae; genus Iris; species Iris macrosiphon. The sequence goes on from JAYESA010000011.1 coordinate 52,344,857, forward strand.
ATTTTTATTTAATTAAAAACTAGTAACACTAATTTTTTAGGACTTTCAAGATTTTATTTTTGGGTCAAACTTAATTAAAAATATCCCAAAATTTTATTTTAGGTTCTAAATAGTCAAATATATTTTCTAGAATTTTTTGGAATTTTTTTGAGTATTTTTAGTATTTATTGGGAGTAGTTAGGCTAATAACTAATTTTTAGGACTTATAAAATTTATTGTGCAAGCCCAGGAATATAGAATGGACCCATGTTATTTTATAGGGTTTATAATATTATTATATATTTTTTAGAATTATTTCAGAATTTTTGAAATAATTTTAGTATATATTTTTGGTTAAATGGGTAAAACTAATGTTTAGAGCTTCTCCTAATTATAGTAGAAAACCTATGAATATAAAATTATCCCAAATATTTTTTTAGAGTTTTTAAATTCAAAATATATTTTATGTAATTTTTTCATATTTTTATGATTATTTTTAATATTTATTTTGAGTTATTTAGATTTAAAACGACTTAAATAATGTTTTGATAAAGGCAAATAAAAAACAAATAAAATAACAAAAATCATCCAATCAGATTCTGACACGTGTCAGCCTATAAATCTCTATTCAGCCATAGGTACATCCCTATTCAGCCGCAGGTACATCCCTATATATATATATATTATTATAACCCTAATTATCCCATTATTTTAGAGAGAAAGATTTTGGAGAATTGCCATCTAGGGTTCCTTCATCTTCCTGAAACCATTGTGCATAGCTCCGGACTCCAAACGAGGACTAGTTTCCTGCGTTAGAAAGATATTGAGGTTAGCTTATTGATTATATAATTTGTTTTATGAAATTATTAGTATTAAATTCTGTAAAATTCGTAGAGCACAGCATGTCCAAAAATAGACGTGTTTCAATATTTTTACGATTCCGGGAGAACCAGGGATCAGAATCATGAACCGTTTAAAGTTTCGGAAAAGTAATGTGGAGATCATTGACATATGTTTTTACCAGAATTTAATTCGAAGTATTTATATACTGTTAATTCTGTAGAACTTTTAGGTTAGAATTTAACCATCGGTGCACGATACAAAATTTGTATGTGCCATAATTCCCAAACGATTTTGAATTCGGATGAGCCATAAATTCTAGCATATTTTTGATGATGAAATCTACAAGAAATCATACATGAAAGTCGAGTTTGTGTCGGTTGACTTTTCGGTCAATAGATCGCCTCGATTTGCGTGCCATGAGTCCCGAGTCGATATAAATTTAGTTTCTTTTGGACAAAATTAGGTTTTGACATAAAAATCAGAATAATAAGATTAAAATAAGATTTTAGAGTAATTATTCAAGAATTAAATAAATTAAAATAAATTATGTTTTGACATGGTAAAATTGTAATACATAGGTTATTTGGACTGTGAGTTGGATTCTGATTCATACCAGCAAAGGACCACAGGCGAGTACATTCTCTGATAGTTTTTTATCAATGATATTCTCTATGTTCATTATATTTAGTGTAAATATCTATATTTCTTGACACGATGGTTACACGGATTGGTATATCCGGATCTCGTCATGAGATGTTATTCCTTGTATATGGTGTATCTTGTACAAGTCTTGTTTCATTATTTATCTTGTGCATGTACAAAAACTGATTCTCGAGGAGACTTGCTATCTTCCTAGAGAATCCCGTGCCATAGCGTACCATGGTTGGATCTACTATACCAGTCGGGGGTGGAGAGTATTTTAGTGTAGATATGTGATCATACCCTTCATGTACAAGTCTTGTTCTCATGTTAGTGTTGGCCATACACCGCACGTATGACTAGCCAGGCCCGTACTCGTGTACAAGTTCCCAAGCCGATCACATATTAAAGCTAGTGCTCACACATTTAGTTATAGTATTCTTCTTCATTGACATATTGTTCCTTCCCGTATTTATTTACAGTATTTCCAGTATTTCTTTTACTGTATATCTCTCGTACATGTATATGCATCTTGTATATTTTTATCTATTTACTTCTACATAGTTTATATCATTGATGTAGAACTGCTGTTAGAGATGTACTTTGCTCCATCCTGACTGAAAATATTTTTCCAGACTACGCCTTAGAGGACGGTTGTCCGATATTTTATGGACCACAGGGAGAGTAGCTGCTGACTTGGACCTTGTAGCCAGGTGTGATTCCGGGAGGTCTAGCCGGGATCAATAGTTATTTTGTTAGTTTCTATTAGCAGTTTATGGTACCGGATTTGTCTCCGACATACCTTGTTGAGACTTGGATATTATTGTTGAGTTAGATTATTCTATTTAGACTTGTGTTGCAATTTGGTTTATTTATTTTTTCGATATCTTATCGTGCTTTAGCTATGTAATAAGTATTGTTCATATGATATGGCGCTATCTGTGACTTCTTATAGAGTTGGATGCTCGTGTGAGAATGATTAGATAGATTATTGACATAGACAGCGTTCTACCGCCGATGCTGCGGCGTAGGCTGGACGTACCCACGCACTCGTGTCCCTATACCGGGTGCGGGTCGTGACACATTTTTAGTGGCGGCCCATGCATGTCAGACTTCGCAATTAGAGCGATGTCGTGGTAGTGCGACAACTTAGTTGTACTACTGCGTGCCTGCGATATGATCTAGGATATAACATACTAGGATGGGAGCGAATACTCAATCACAACTAGGAACATTCCAATCTATTTATCTTGTTATCCTTATTCCTCATGAATATTGCTTCCTTTAGAATTTTTATTGTCCTCCCTTGATGATATCACATCTATTGCCTTGATTGATTCCTTAGTACCGTAGTTTGTATTCATGATTTTCTTATTAGAATGTAGTTAATAGTACACCCTGACCGAGATTGCAATACCATGACAAAATAGACTATAATCATACATGTTTACTCTAGATTGCATGTTGTATGATTGTAGGTAGAATTCTTTTAGACTTTGATTGTTGAGGATTTGACTGTAGTAAAGATTAACAAAGAGGTTATGACTTGACAAAGAGAGACAAGGTGCCTTAAATTTTGAGGATAAACATTAATGTAAATAAAAAGTTGAGAATTTAATATGGCAGAATTGACGATTTTGTTAAATCTTAGATTTTTATGAAGATTATGAAATGATTGAATTTATTATTGAATTTTGAGGAGTTTAAGACGGCTATCAATATATTTATTGGACTTCAAGTTATGAACTTATATTTTGAATATTGTGTTGGAGGTTTCATAAGTATTACATCGTTGAGTATAAAAAAAAATCGAGGAATAAGAACACAAATGGATTAGGGTTGAATTCAAAATTTGGGATGAGATTCAATTTTATAATATGCATTGATTGGATTTCAATTAGAGGATTGAATATTAAATTCTTGTATTCGTTATTAACTTAAAATTTTGGAGAAGATTGTGATAAGAATGGAATTTGATTTTATATTTGAAGATTTTTAGGGATATGATATTTATAGAATTTTGAGAAATATTATGAAATAATAATGTGGATTAGTTCATGATTATATGATTGATGAATTTAATTTTGATGGTAATAAATAAATAAATAAAATAATTAAGGATTTTAAATTTTGAGGACAATTTTTTTTTAAGGTGGGTAGACTTGTAACCTCCGTATCCTAAAATTCGTGCTTAAATGTCGTTATTAGGTTAATTTTGGACTATTGGGATTTTTTCACAATTTTTAGTTAATTAAAAACTAGTAACACTAATTTTCTAGGACTTTCAAGATTTTATTTTAGGGTCAAACTTAATTAAAAATATCCCAAAATTTTATTTTTATGATTATTTTTAATATTTATTTTGAGTTATTTAGATTTAAAACGACTTAAATAATGTTTTGATAAAGGCAAATAAAAAACAAATAAAATAACAAAAATCATCCAATCAGATTCTGACATATGTCAGCCTATAAATCTCTATTCAGCCGCAGGTACATCCCTATTCAGCCGCAGGTACATCCCTATATATATATTATTATAACCCTAATTATCCTATTATTTTAGAGAGAGAGATTTTGGAGAATTGCCATCTAGGGTTCCTTCATCTTCCAGAAGCCATTGCGCATAGCTCTGGACTCCAAATGAGGCCTAGTTTCCTGCGTTAGAAAGATATTGAGGTTAGCTTACTGATTATATAATTTGTTTTATGAAATTATTAGTATTAAATTCTGTAAAATTCGTAGAGCACAGCATGTCCAAAAATAGACGTGTTTCAATATTTTCACGATTCCGGGAGAACCAGGGATTAGAATCATAAACCGTTTAAAGTTTCGGAAAGCTAATGTGGAGATCATTGACATATGTTTTTCTAGAAAGTATTTATATACTGTTAATTATGTAGAACTTTTAGGTTAGAATTTAACCATCGGTGCACGATACAAAATTTGTATGTGCCATAATTCCCAAACGATTTTGAATTCGGACGAGTCGTAAATTCCAGCATATTTTTGATGATGAAATCTACAAAAAATCATGCATGAAAGTCGAGTTTGTGTCGGTTGACTTTTCGGTCAATAGATTGCCTCGATTTGCGTGCCATGAGTCCCGAGTCGATATAAATTTAGTTTCTTTTGGGCAAAATTAGGTTTTGACATAAAAATTAGAATAATAAGATTAAAATAAGATTTTAGAGTAATTATTCAAGAAAGAAATAAATTAAAATAAATTATATTTTGACATGGTAAAATTGTAATACATAGGTTATTTGGACTGTGACTTAGATTCTGATTCATGCCAGCAAAGGACCACAGGCGAGTACATTCTCTGATAGTTTCTTATCTATGATATCCTCTATGTTCATTGTATTTAGTGTAAATATCTATATTTCTTAACACGATGGTTGCACGGATTGGTATATCTAGATCTCGTCATGAGATGTTATTCCTTGTATATGGTGTATCTTGTACAAGTCTTGTTTCATTGTCCTCCCTTGATGATATCACATCTATTGCCTTGATTGATTCCTTAGTACCATAGTTTGTATTCATGATTTTCTTATTAGAATATAGTTAATAGTACACCCTGACCGAGATTGTAATACCATGACAAAATAGACTATAATCATACATGTTTACTCTAGATTGCATGTTGTATGATTGTAGGTAGAATTCTCTTAGACTTTGATTGTTGAGGATTTGACTATAGTAAAGATTAACGAAGAGGTTATGACTTGACAAAGAGAGACAAGGTGCCTTAAATTTTGAGGATAAACATTAATGTAAATAAAAAGTTGAGAATTTAATATGGCAGAATTGACGATTTTGTTAAATCTTAGATTTTTATGAAGATTATGAAATGATTGAATTTATTATTGAATTTTAAGGAGTTTAAGACGGTTATCAATATATTTATTGGACTGCAAGTTATAAACTTATATTTTGAATATTGTGTTGGAGGTTTCATAATTATTACATCGTTGAGTATAAAAAAAATCGAGGAATAAGAACACAAATGGATTAGGGTTGAATTCAAAATTTGGGATGAGATTCAATTTTATAATATGCATTGATTAGATTTTAATTAGAGGATTGAATATTAAATTCTTGTATTCGTTATTAACTTAAAATTTTGGAGAAGATTGTGATAAGAATGGAATTTTACTTTATATTTGAAGATTTTTAGGGATATGATATTTATAAAATTTTGAGAAATATTGTGAAATAATAATGTGGATTAGTTCATGATTATATGATTGATGAATTTAATTTTGATGGTAATAAATAAATAAATAAAATAATTAAGGATTTTAAATTTCGAGGACAAATTTTTTTTAAGGTGGGTAGACTTGTAACATCCGTATCCTGAAATTCGTGCTTAAATATTGTTATTAGGTTAATTTTGGACTACTGGGATTTTTCACAATTTTTAGTTAATTAAAAACTAGTAACACTAATTTTCTAGGACTTTCAAGATTTTATTTTAGGGTCAAACTTAATTAAAAATATCCCAAAATTTTATTTTAGGTTCTAAATAGTCAAATATATTTTCTAGAATTTTTTGGGAATTTATTGAGTATTTTTAGTATTTATTGGGAGTAGTTAGGCTAATAACTAATTTTAGGACTTGTAAAATTTATTGTGCAAGCTCAGGAATATAGAATGGACCCACGTTATTTTCTAGGGTTTATAATATTATTATATATTTTCTAGAATTATTTCAGAATTTTTGAAATAATTTTAGTGTTTATTTTTGCTTAAATGGGTAAAACTAATGTTTAGAGCTTCTCCTAATTATAGTAGAAAACCTATGAATATAAAATTGTCCCAAATATTTTTTTAGAGTTTTTAAATTCAAAATATATTTTCTGTAATTTTTCCATATTTTTATGATTAATTTTAATATTTATTTTGAGTTATTTAGATTTAAAACGACTTAAATAATGTTTTGATAAAGGCAAATCAAAAACAAATAAAATAACAAAAACCATCCAATCAGATTCTGACACGTGTCAGTCTATAAATCTCTATTCATCCATAGGTACATCCCTATTCAGCCGCAGGTACATCCCTATATATATATTATTATAATCCTAATTATTCCATTATTTTAGAGAGAGAGATTTTGGAGAATTGCCATCTAGGGTTCCTTCATCTTCCAGAAGCCATTGCGCATAGCTCCGGACTCCAAACGAGGCCTAATTTCTTGCGTTAGAAAGATATTGAGGTTATCTTACTGATTATATAATTTGTTTTATGAAATTATTAGTATTAAATTCTATAAAATTCGTAGAGCACAGCATGTCCAAAAATAGACATGTTTTAATGTTTTCACGATTTCGGGAGAACCAGGGATCAGAATCATGAACCGTTTAAAGTTTCGGAAAGATAATATGGAGATCATTGACATATGTTTTTTTCAGAATTTAATTCGAAGTATTTATATACTGTTAATTCTGTAGAACTTCTAGATAGAATTTAACCATCAGTGCACGATACAAAATTTGTATGTGCCATAATTTCCAAACGAATTTGAATTCGGACGAGCCGTAAATTCCAGCATATTTTTGATGATAAAATCTACAGGAAATCATGCATGAAAGTCGAGTTTGTGTCGGTTGACTTTTCGGTCAATAGATCGCCTCGATTTGCGTGCCATGAGTCCCGAGTCGATATAAATTTAGTTTCTTTTGGGCAAAATTAGGTTTTGACATAAAAATTAGAATAATAAGATTAAAATAAGATTTTAGAGTAATTATTTAAGAATTAAATAAATTAAAATAAATTATATTTTGACATGGTAAAATTGTAATACATAGGTTATTTGGACTGTGACTTGGATTCTGATTCATACCAGCAAAGGACCACAGGCGAGTACATTCTCTGATAGTTTCTTATCAATGATATCCTCTATATTCATTATATTTAGTGTAAATATCTATATTTCTTGACATGATGGTTACACGGATTGGTATATCCGGATCTCGTCATGAGATGTTATTTCTTGTATATGGTGTATCTTGTACAAGTCTTATTTTATTGTTTATCTTGTGCATGTACAGACACTGATTCTCGGGGAGACTTGCTATCTTCCTAGAGAATCCCGTGCCATAGCGTACCATGGTTGGATCTACTATACCAGTCGGGGGTGGGGAGTATTTTAGTGTAGATATGTGATCATACCCTTCATGTACAAGTTTTGTTCTCATGTTAGTGTTGGCCATACACCGCACGTATGACTAGCCAGGCCCGTACTCGTGTACAAGTTCCCAAGCCGATCACATGTTAAAGCTAGTGCTCACACATTTAGTCATAGTATTCTTCTTCATTGACATATTGTTCCTTCCCGTATTTATTTACAGTATTTCCAGTATTTCCTTTACTGTATATCTCTCGTACATGTATATACATCTTGTATATTTTCATCTATTTACTGCTACATAGTTTATATCATTGATGTAGAACTGCTGTTAGAGATGTACTTTGCTCCATCCTGACTGGAAATATTTTTCCAGACTACGCCTTAGAGGACGGGTGTCCGATATTTTATGGACCACAGGGAGAGTAGCTGCTGACTTAGACCTTGTAGCCAGGTGTGATTCCGGGAGGTCTAGTCGGGATCAATAGTTATTTTGTTAGTTTCTATTAGCAGTTTATGGTACCGGATTTGTCTCCGACATACCTTGTTGAGACTTGGATATTATTATTGAGTTAGATTATTCTATTTAGACTTGTGTTGCAATTTGGTTTATTTATTTCTTCGATATCTTATCGTGCTTTAGCTATGTGATGAGTATTGTTCATATGATATGGCGCTATCTGTGACTCCTTATAGAGTTGGATGCTCGTATGAGAATGATTAGATAGATTATTGACATAGACAGCGTTCTACCGCCGATGCTGCGGCGTAGGCTGGACGTACCCACGCACTCGTGCCCCTATACCGGGTGCGGGTCGTGACACATTTTTAGTGGCGGCTCATGCATGTCAGACTTCGCAATTAGAGCAATGTCGTGGTAGTGCGACAACTTAGTTGTACTACTGCGTGCCTGCGATATGATCTAGGATATAGCATACTAGGATGAGAGCGAATAATCAATCACAACTAGGAACATTCCAATCTATTTATCTTGTTATCCTTATTCCTCATGAGTATTGCTTCCTTTAGAATTTTTATTGTCCTCCCTTGATGATATCACATCTATTGCCTTGATTGATTCCTTAGTACCGTAGTTTGTATTCATAATTTTCTTATTAGAATATAGTTAATAGTACACCCTGACCGAGATTGCAATACCATGACAAAATAGACTATAATCATACATGTTTACTCTAGATTGCATGTTGTATGATTGTAGGTAGAATTCTCTTAGACTTTGATTGTTGAGGATTTGACTGTAGTAAAGATTAACGAAGAGGTTATCACTTGACAAAGAGAGACAAGGTGCCTTAAATTTTGAGGATAAACATTAATGTAAATAAAAAGTTGAGAATTTAATATGCCAGAATTGACGATTTTATTAAATCTTAGATTTTTATGAAGATTATGAAATGATTGAATTTATTATTAAATTTTGAGGAGTTTAAGATAGTTATCAATATATTTATTGGACTGCAAGTTATGAACTTATATTTTGAATATTGTGTTGGAGGTTTCATAAGTATTACATCGTTGAGTATAAAAAAAATTGAGGAATAAGAACACAAATGGATTAAGGTTGAATTCAAAATTTGGGATGAGATTCAATTTTATAATATGCATTGATTGGATTTCAATTAGAGGATTTAATATTAAATTCTTGTATTTGTTATTAACTTAAAATTTTGGAGAAGATTGTGATAAGAATGTAATTTGATTTTATATTTGAAGATTTTTAGGGATATGATATTTATAGAATTTTGAGAAATATTGTGAAATAATAATGTGGATTAGTTCATGATTATATGATTGATGAATTTAATTTTGATGGTAATAAATAAATAAATAAAACAATTGAGGATTTTAAATTTTGAGGACAAATTTTTTTTAAGGTGGGTAGACTTGTAACCTCCGTATCCTGAAATTCGTGCTTAAATGTTGTTATTAGGTTAATTTTGGACTATTGAGATTTTTTTACAAATTTTAGTTAATTAAAAACTAGTAACACTAAGTTTCTATTAGCAGTTTATGGTACCGGATTTGTCTCCGGCATACCTTGTTGAGACTTGAATATTATTGTTGAGTTAGATTATTCTATTTAGACTTGTGTTACAATTTGGTTTATTTATTTCTTCGATATCTTATCGTGCTTAAGCTATGTGATGAGTATTGTTCATATGATATGGCGCTATCTGTGACTCCTTATGGAGTTGGATGCTCGTGTGAGAATGATTAGATAGATTATTGACATAGATAACGTTCTATCGCCGATGCTGCGGCGTAGGCTGGACATACCCACGCACTCGTGCCCCTATACCGGGTGCGTGTCGTGACAGCATACCACGTATCTACATGCCAAGTCTCTACAAATAAAATAATCCTGAATTACGTACTAACCGTGGTGTATGTCACACACACCAATAGCTAGTCGAGTACGCAAACCCGCATCCCAATATGAATTATCATTGTGAAACGTGTAAGAGTGCTAGGTCTCGGAAGATATCAGAGTATCCTCTCAATGGGGTGGGTCTGCTAATGGCTAGGTCAAGTATACTACTACGTATCCGTCGACTGCACCCGAGTCAATCTCGAATGCGCACAGTTGTATAAAGGAAAGCAACAAGAAATAATACAACATATGCATAATTTAAATTAAATAGTAAATATGGCAAGGTATCTTGCGTGGGTCCTCAGGCTGAGAATACCAATAGCATGTTCCTGTAGTGTCTCTTGGCTGATCCGATGACCCTAAACACATAATATAATGTAGCAAATACTGTCATCAGACACTAAACAATGCATACATAACTAAGACGTTGCTCTTAGGTACTGTCGTAAGATCACGGTTGGTCGACTACAGAGTTTCGTGTGCACGTAGCTAGGGTGCACGCGTGTCCTGTCTTCAGTTATCGTGTCTCTCGCGACAATAAATTACTACGTTATGGGTTTACGGAACTCTTTGTGTTTTGCATAAATACATGTCCTTCTTCCTCATGTTACTGTGTATTTGATCAAGGCCTAGGTTTTGGTAAATTATGAGTCTTTATAACAATTCACATTATTAGGGTCATTTACTAGTTTATTAGTTACTAATTCATTAATTATTATACTAATTCTAATTACATCTACATGGTTCATCAATACTTAACTTGTGTCCATACTCGACACACGACACAACGACGAGAAGAGACAACACGATGGTGTCACTACCACGTTCTAAAAATAGGAGTATTTTTAACTTTTTATATATATTTAATATTGCGTATATTTAATTTAAATAATTGCATGAGATGTATATTTATAATATTATGTATATACAGTGTTCATTAATGTTGAGCTAGTAGACTTAACCTTGAAGCCCACTAGATGAACACCTGATCGAATTATAGGGTTGTGTATTAATTTGTATTAATTAGAATTTAATTATTTGAGCTTGTAATTAATTACCGTAATTTTATTTAATTGTTGTGCCTTACCGTTGCTTCGATATTTGGAGTGCTACCCTAGCTTTTGCCTTCCCTCAAATTTTATAACCTTGCCCTAGACGTGCCCGCCTTCCATTCTGATCTTTTTGTAACTCATAATTATGCTCTCTTGTGCTTCATTTTAGCCGCACAATATTCATCGCGGACGTTTATTTAAATTCTAAATAAAATCTGACTTTGTATCATTGTGCGTTCCAATCAAAATTGGAGACAATCTCGACCCATTTTCGTGCAACCCAAATTAGGGTAATATTCTGTTCTGAGTCTTCTTCACTAATGATATTTGTGTCCCAACCTAATTTTGGCCCCATGTACTCCTAATTAATTTTAGAACACCGCTTGCATTTATTTCTAATTAAATTGGGGATACCATTTTGACTAATCCCATTTAATCCCAATTTAATCCAAAAACCCTATTCGTTAAGCCCATACAAAACACACAACACCCCCTCACCCTATAAAATACCAAACACCCAAATCGCCCACCAATTTTTTATCATTTCATGTGTCTGTGCAAATATCCAAATTTAAGGGGGCTTATATGCAAATATTGTATTAGGTGTCAACACCACATTGGTTCAAACCAAATGGAGAGCCTTAATATTTGACTAGTCAACCAACCCCCCTCCTTACATGAATAATTTTCTCCATGACGAATCCTGGCCACCCATTCAAAATGGGGCTCATCATCACCACACACGTCCCATCAGCTCTCCTATAAAGTATCTCTTTCTCCCCTCTTCCCAATGCAGGCCCTAATTTCAAGGAGCCTTGAAAACCTCATCCCCATCTTCTCTCTCCTCCCTTCTCACAAACACCAACCTAGCTTCCCTCTTTCTTTTCATTTTTTCCTTTTTCTTTTTCTTCTTCTTCTTCTTCTTCTTCTTCTTCTTCACCTCTTTTCTTGGGTTCAAAGAAAAAAAAACCCAAACCATCTCCCCTACCCCGGCTGCTTCAACCCGGCGTCCACCCGGCCGAGCTCTTCTCCACGGCCGCTCCACCTTCAGCTCCGGCCAAGCATCCGGCCTCCTTCTCCGGTGTCTCCCCAACCGAGCTGCTGCCCCGGCGTGTTCTCCCCCTTAGCCCCGAGCGTCCACAGCGACTCCGACCACCTTCTACTGCTCCCTCCTTCCGCTGCCCCTACTCCGGTAGCATCAGCCCCGAGCTCCACCCAGTCCGACCAAGATCACCCGGCAGCCACTATCTCCCTCCGCCACTCCTTCTTCCCCGACCCCGCTGCACAGCCGAGCCTCCCCCTGCCTCCTCCTTCCCATATCACCATCACCCGCACTGCCATTTCCCCCGCCTGAAGCTCGCCTGAACCGATGTCCCTACCGATGACGAGTAACAGCGCCCACGAGCAGCACCCTCACCATCGTCATCAACTCCACCACCATCACCGTAGCTCGGCTCTCCTCCGACCGGTCCGGCCACTCCCTTCTGCCTCACCGACACTGAACCACCTCCTCCTTCTCCTCCTCCACCATCTTCATCCCTCCGGCCATCCTCCTTCCCCGCTCCTCCTCGACTCGCCTGAGACGATCAACACCTCCACCATCGTCATCGTCGTCAGGAAACGTCGTCGTCGTCAATACTATCACCTACACCTCGTCGTCATTTCCACCATCGTCGTGTTCATCACCAGCCACCTCCTCGTCCTCGTCATCATCGTCGATGTCTTCGCCGTCGTCGTAGACGCGCTCAGGTTCGATCCTCTCCTCGCGTACATGTACGAGTGTACGTATGTATGAGTGTACGTATATATGTATGTATTAGTAATTATGTATTCAATATATATATATATATATATATATATATGTATGTATTAATATGTACGTAATAGTATATATGTATTCATATATATACATATGTATATGTATGTATATTGGTTTATTTTCATATAGTATATATTTAATAAAATATATACTGGTATAAATTCAACTAATGTATTATTATTTGTATATGTTAATATTAATGATGGTATATATATATATATATATATGTATGTATATATATATATGATATATTTTCAAATTTGTATATATATACTTATGTATTGTATTGTAGACGTATGCTCTAGTATACGTTTAAAACGAATATAATTGATTGGTATATATGTAGGGTATCTGTACTAATATATATATTTAAATGTATTTTTGGCATACATATGATATATATATATATATATATATATATATATATATATATATATATATATATATATATATATATATATATATATATATATATATATATATATATATATATATATATATATATATATGTATATGAGTATTGTTCAATTGGTATAGTATAGTATATACACATATTTAGTATGTGTACATTATTCAATATGATGTATATATATTGTTCAACTAGTATATATATTATATATGTAATTAATTGGTATACACATATTGTATATGTATTTAATTTGGTGTATATATATATATATATTGTAAGTATTAATGCTAGTTAATAATATGTATAAAATGTTTATGTATCTATCTACTAGATAACCCAAGTATGACCACGTAGCCTGTTAGAAGACTGCCATATGCACACAGACATACTGGCAAGACCGTATCATTGACTGTCTGATTGCACAACAATTACAGACGCGACGCCCGTGCAACTTGACGCATACTGACCCTAGCGGACCAGTATCATACCTAGTGTAGTCCCGAGTTCAGTTTATTTTGATTGTGTGATTAGTGTAATGTCTGAAGCAAATGTTATATTTATGATATGTCTATAGGACTGTTGGATCATCCAGACAATACTCTGGAACAGGACATTGGTATTACCAGCTAAGGACCCAAGACGAGTACATTCTCTGATAATTTCCAATTATTTGATAATATCTATAATTCCAGTATCTAGAAATGTTATATCTGATTCTTGACACTGTGCTACACAGACTAGTATATAGATTGGATCTGCAGTCATGAGATGTTACATTGATTATCGTATTGACATTGTATATTTTATTGATATTTAGACCTTGTACATGATATATTGGATATTGCTCGTGTATCGTGATGTGTCGTGATTGGATCCACTGTACTAGTTGGGGGCGGGGGAAATATTAGTAGATTATGTGATCATACCCAACTCTACATGCATCATAGCTCACCCCACATCTCATGTCGGGTGTGGCCTGACCATTACATGCCTCATAGCTATTATATATGATTAGCCTGACCACTACTTGCATCATAGCTAACCAAATGGTTAGCCTGACCTTACATGAATCATAGCTAATCATATGTAACCAGCCTGATCTTGTCCCAAGCCGATCACATGATAGACTGATATTTCAAACACTTAGAATAGTTACAGTTCTCTATTTTAGATCATATACCACATCACCCGTATATGATATTGTACCTCATTCTCTTCATTTCATTTATGCACTGACTGTATCATATTGCCTATATTGTTTGTCTCTTTATTATGCCATTGCACTTATTCATTGTCTTCTCTCAGTATATAGCATCATCTGTTATTATTTTATAGCCTTTATCAATTAAATGGAACTGTTATTTTGAGATGTACTTTGCTCCTTCCTGACTGGAAATATTTTTCCAGACAATGCCTTAGAGGACTGGTGTCCGACATTTTTTGGACCACAGGGTGAGTAGCTGCAGACTTGGACTTGGTAGTTCAGTTGTGATTCCGGGAGGTCTAGCCGGAATCACTAGTTATCTAGTTAGTTTTTTTAGCAGATTATTTTGGTACCTGATTTGTCTCCGGCATACTCTTTGAGACTTGGATTATATTGTTGAGTTAGACTATTTCTATTTAGACTTGTGTTGTATTTCATCTTATTTCTTCGAGATCTTATCGTACTATAGTTATGTGATTGAGTATATTATTCATATTATATTGTGGTATCCGTGTCTCCTCATGGAGTCGGATGCTCGTGGGAGATTGTTTAGATAGCATCAAGACCTAGACAACGTTCTACCGCCGATGCTGCGGCGTAGGCTGGACGTACCCACGTACTCGTGCCCCAATTTTGGGTACGGGTCGTGACAGATGGTTACCTAGATGTGGTTGAATGAAAGAGGGCCTGTGCTCGTTGATCGCGCACTCCGACGAGGGGACTGCTCCGGCTGGGCTGCTAGCAAGGCAACAACGGCTGTGGCAGCAACTACAGTAGGTGTAGCAGCGACAGCGGAGTTTGACAGCAGTGGCAGCGGCGTCCTGGCAGCGGGAGAAGGCGGTCGGGATCGTGGAGGAATCGGGGTCAGCCTGGAAGTGGTGGTTGGCGGTGGCAGAGGCGGGGGGCGCTCGGGGCAGCGGCTAAGGGGTCGGGTTTAATGGAGGAAGTTGGTGATGGTTAAGGAGATGGTGGTGATGGCGGATGGGTGTGGTGGTCAGGCGGCGGTGGTTTGAAGGGGTGATGGTGGCCTGAGACGATGGCGGTGGGTGTCCGATCGGGGAGGGGGCAGGGTATGCTCGGTTAAGATGAAGAGGTCGGCTAGTGTTTCTTTGGAGGTGGTGAGGATAATGAGTTTTTAGGGTTTTGATGTTATGGAATATGTGTATTTATAAGGGTAAAATTGATGGGTTGGCCTCGGGACTTGGGCCTGTCTGGACTCATTGGGGTAGGGCTGGTCCACGTGGAAGGGTGTGTAGAAGCATAAAAAATATGCTGCAGAGTTATACTCAGTATTTCAGTACTGTGTGGCGTAAGACTTGACTTCAGAGCCATCGGCGTACAACAGAGCTTTATCGCTAGTACAACATAAAATATAGCTCCAAAACAACCCGCGTAATGCAGTGTGTTCAGGCTGCTTCAGCGTAAAAAGGTTGTTACATCGCCTTTATGGCGTAAAACTCATCCGCTTTTAATGCAACATGGAAGTGTACGAGGAACGCTTCGTATTCCTCGAATGAACCAGTCAGATCATGCAGTGAACCTGACTCCTGACAAAGAGTACTGCACAACTCTTCAGACGACGGCTGTAATGATGGTGTGGCACAGAGACCCAAACCGTCGTTTAGTAACATTTCCTTGGTATAAACTGCTTTTACGCATTCAAGGGAATACGCTGCCTAGTTTTACACAGGCAGATGCGAGCTGTTACGCTCAGCAGAAGACAAAACGAACTGCCACGTCAAAAGCTGCTCTTCGTACAGAGCTCGAGGCACGTCTCTGCAGTTAATGCGCAGGATGGGGGCAGATCTCTGCATTTAATGAACGAGATTTGGTTATATTTTCAAAGACTGGGGGAGCCATAATTACGGCTAATACGTCCACATTATCACTTTTGCACATTACGCCATCAGGCTATTTTCAGCTATGGGAGCACGCTGTACTCTATCTCCTTGAAATTTGCCAATCGGGCTATTTTCAGCTATAAGGAGTACGCCGTATGCTATCTCCCCGGAATACGCCAACTCAGGCTATATTTGCATGGGTGCGTGATAAGGCTATTTGGTCCAGAATACGCTCAAGACCTCAGTCAAAGAAGGAGGACAAGTTATCTTTTACGCAAGCTACCTATCCATGCAGCATCAGGCTTCTACGCCTATAAGGCTTCTACGCCTACTTGGCTCATACGCCAGTTTGATAGCTATTTGGCTTCTACGCCATGGTGACAGTTATTGGCTTCTACGCCAACCTTTTTTACGCAAGGGGCAGTTACCTACGTGGCTTGCATGCCATAATCTTCGTAGCAGTTATACGCGTTACCTCATCATGGGACACGCGTCACACGCGGATTCAGAAGATTACTTATACGTGGGTGGCAGTTATTATAACCGCCGTGTAAAAAGTGTCACACTCTCCACTGTCCGGCTTCTACGCCGACGGGACGGTTACTGTCACTAAAACCCTATAAATAGAGACCTCTATTAACAGAGGTCCAGGGTCAAAAACTTGGAGAATAGAAGTCGAAAAATCGAAGAACAGAGAGAGAAGAGCTCAGATAGAGAGTAGTGATCGACGATTTTGGCATCGAGCATCCACTCCCCTTTTGCAATCTTTGAAGCTCCTCCGTCTTCTACAACACTTCTTCATCATCGTATGGTCCAAGGGACAAAGTGATTGACTGCAGATTAGACTCCTATAGCAATATTTATCCAGATTAAAATTTGTACTTGATATCCTCGTATAGGATTAATTGTACTTCTTGTTTGTAAACCAAAGAGAGGGTTTCGTATAAACCTTATTTTATTTCTTTCATTTATTATCAAACACAAGATGGCGACTCTGCTGGGGACCTCTTTCTCATCTGACGAGAAAGCAATTGCTCAACATGATGTAGTGTCAGTAGGATCAATGAAGAAGACCTTGGTCGTCCAATTCGACCAGTCCGCCTACGAAGATATGCTTCGAGCAGGGGGTAGCTCTCACTCTCTCTCTGTCCAAGACAGCAAGAAACTGCGTAAGGTCTGGATGCCCCGGACATCCCCTACCATTCCTGCCGACTCTCAGGTTTCTCCGACCAGCAAGGTTGTAGCTGCGCAACCTTCGTGCTCCGCGCATAAAACTCTGTCTTCCGTCTGTGACGTGGCAGACAAAACTTTTGGTGATGCCTCAGTGCTAGCCCAGAAGTCCACTCTGCGCCTTACGCATAAAACTCAGTCTCCCGTCGCTGGCGGGTCAGACAAAACTTCTGGTAAAACCTCAGCGTTAACCCAGAAGTATACAACGCGCTCCGCGCGTAAAAACTCGTCTCCCGTCGCTGGCGGGACAGACGTAGTTTCTGACAAGGCCTTAGCGCCAAATCAAAAATTTCAAAAGCGCTCCATGCGTAAAAATACATCTTCCCTCCGTGGAAAAGCAGATGGTCCCTGCAATCTACGCAAGGGAAAACAAGTGGCGGAATTCTCAACTTCTCGGCCTTTACGCCAGCAAGCGAAGAATCTACCCGCTCTCCAGATTACGCGAGAAGCTGATGGCCGATTGAAGACCTCCTCAGTTTTATGCCAACCTGAGCAAAATTCTAGATTACGCCAGGTTAAGCCCCTTAGCGTAAAGAAGACCCTGTTGGTGGACAGATACGCTCCTCATGGATCATGTGCTGCCCACATAGTTGGACTACTGTATTCCTATGGCGGAAAAAGACTTGGGATCCCCAATATCCGCGTTCCAACTGATGTGAACAGGGGGAACAAGCCTTCTTCTTCTTCTTCTTCTTCTTCTATTAATCCTCCTGACTTGCGTGAATTTCTGATCCAGAACCGCAAGGAAAGGGGATCTTCCAGCATGTCTATTACGTCTCCTAGGGAGCACTATTGTAATAGTCACAAAGTTGTAGTTAGTTATTGCTGTTCTGAAGCAAAACGGTCGGTTTTCGACCGGTTGAACTACTCTCTGTCTTTCCAGGAAGAAGAGCCTACATATGCATCAGTGAACATGGCTTCACACGTACCTAGAGGAAGGTCAAACTCAAGATGCCATCCCTCTAGAACTCCAAGCCAAAGGAGATTCAACAAACTCCTTGAGAACATTGAAGCTGGGGTGTTCCGAAACACCCGTTCGAGGTTACGACAACCGGCTTCGTATTCTTCTGATTCCGACACTGGGGGTCGCCAGTTTCCCGAATCTGATGCTGAAAGTATAGAGTAATTC
The DNA here is from genome assembly GCA_036927795.1 of Iris macrosiphon. Taxonomy (NCBI): domain Eukaryota; kingdom Viridiplantae; phylum Streptophyta; class Magnoliopsida; order Asparagales; family Iridaceae; genus Iris; species Iris macrosiphon. The sequence goes on from JAYESA010000011.1 coordinate 52,363,526, forward strand.
TCTACAGAGACCTATACTAGCCCTTCAATGACATCCAGAGAAATGGGGGTCTATGCCATTAAAGATGAACACGAAAATGCTTCCTCATCAGGAAGCACTGAGCAACGCATCGCTGTGTTGGAGACATCTCTGAAAGAGATGCAGTCCATGATAGAGAATATGCACCAGATGATGCTGACTCAACACACAGCTGCTATAGCTCAAGCATCGATCTTTCCGACTCAGATACGTGTGGGGGTGGACTTACCACCATCCAACGCGAATCAGGAGCCTGCTCTAGATCAAGAGTCAGCAGCTCCCCCACTTCCTAACTCGGAGAACGTATTGCCTCCTGTTGGAGTTGTAATACAACCGATCTCTCATCACTCCGCGGTCCCTCTACCGACTAAAGATCTAATACAGGCAGTGCGGGAGTTGAAAGCCCAATTCGATGCCTTGAAGCACAAAGACCAGCTCAAGAAATTGGGAATCAACCAGCCTTACCCTGCTATCTGGGATGAGGTCCCTTTCTCTCCTAAATATAAACCACAGACTATAGCTTTGTTTGAGGGAAAGACATCACCGAGCCAGTACATGAACTATTTTAGTATGATGACGGTGTTATTGCAAGGGAATGACGCCCTTGTCACTCGAGTATTCAAAGGCTGTCTTTCGGGAGTGGCTTAGCAGTGGTACCGTAGTCTTGCGGACAACTGTATTACTTTCTTTGAAGATTTTAAGACTTTGTTCTTTGCACGATTCTACGAAGGAGGGATGGACATGTCTATGTCCTCTCTCATCGAAGTTAAGCAGAAGAAAAAAGAGAACGTTCGCACTTTCATCGAACGTTTTCGTCAAGCCACTTTGCAAATGCCTTCTGGAGTACCAGACTCAACATTGGTAGATATTTACATGAAGAATCTTCTTCCAGTGATCTCGGTGTTCACAGGACCATATCAGTTCCATGATTGGCCCTCGTTCATCATCTCAGCATTAGCCGCTGAAGACAACAGTCGAAAGGCGCATGATAATAGAATTATGATATCTCCCTCTGATAAAGGCAAGAGGTCATCCTCCAACAGCGACCATCCCTGTAGTTCCAAAGGAAAAGAAGCTCTGGCGATCAATACGTCCAGGCAAAAGACTGCAACAACCACACAGACAAAACCTGGGACTTCCAGGCCCATTGAAGTGTACTCTTTTGACGACGACGATATCCCGAGTATATTCGAGTGTCTAGTCAAAAGCGGCATGATTAGCCTCCCAGAGGTAAAGCGGCCTAATAAAGTCGGCAGTACCAATAACCCCAAGTACTGTATTTTCCATAGGTATATACATCACCCCACAAAGGCATGTTATGTACTAAAGAGGAAGATCCAGGAATTGATCGATGCTAAGGCCATCACTCTGCACAACAGTGAGAAAATGGTCACAGCCAACATGATCTCTCTTCAATTTGGTAATCTCCCTCCACAAGAAGTTCCAGATGGTATTGTACCTATGTCCCGGACAATGATGAACATCGTTAATCTCCCTCCAGCCAGGGGTCAAAATTATGACCTGGTACCCCTAACTACCCAGCGGGGCGAGATTATGTGGGTTCATCCAGATCTGGTGTCAGAGATCGAGGAAGAGACTCAAGCTGCTAAGGCTAAGTCTAAGAAGAACTCGAAGCGTAAACCATGTCATATGGTTACGGTATCCTCGGTATCAGAAGAAGAGGTTTTGGCTGCTGGAACCCGTTCAGGGAAAGCCTACCTCAATGACTATGGAGGAAGTCAGGAAGATGCATCGACAGACGCTTCAGTTGCCAAGCTTTCAGAAGAGGAACCTGTCATACCAGAGGCCGGTCCTTCGAGACCAACTGCGGCAGACAAGGGCAAGCAAAAAGAAGTGCGCTTTGATAAACCTTTAAAGAATATTCAAAACAAAGGTTTAGAGAAGCCATATAACTTCGACATCCTGGCCCAATTGGCTAATACACCAGCCAGATTGTCCATTTTTGAACTACTCAGGCTCTCTAAAGACACTCGTCAAGCCCTGAGTGAAGCACTAATGCAGGCAGATGCATACTTGACCCAGCTCAAGTCCCCTGATGAAGAGCCAGTGGCATGTCCTCAATGCCATAGCGTGATGAAGGTGGTCCCGAATATCACTTTCACCCAAGATGACATGCTGTTGAAACACAACAAGCATGACAGACCCCTCTATTACACCGGATATGTTGGTTCCATGGAGGTCGACCGGATTCACATAGATCCGGGATCATCGATCAGTATCATTCCTCATAGTCTGCTCAGACTGCTGAGGATTCCTACCAGCGAATTGGCTTACACCACCACTATAATCGTGGGTTTCAACTCCAGGAAAATTAAGCCGTTGGGGAAGATTCGTCTGAGGATCCAGATTGGCGATCTCAGATCAGTGGCTATATGCTATGTCATTGATTCAGAGGTGTCCTACAATATTTTGCTGGGCAGACCGTGGATCCACGACCACAACATTATTCCTTCAACTCTACATCAATGCTTTAAATATGTAGATGTCCAAGGAATAGTACAAACGGAGTTTGCTGACCTTAACCCGTTTAAAGGAGTAGAATCTTACTACACCGATGCCATGTTGTACACTCAAGACTACATGGAGGAGGTGTCAGGCAAGACAGAAGAGGAATCCCACCGGGAGCTAGAAGAACCTTCTGCCAAGCAACCCCTGTCAATCAAGGTTAAAGGGCGAACTACTCGTCCGAAAGTCATGGAACCCCTGGCTATCCACCTGAACAAAACCAAGTCAGGAAATAGAGGTGATCCTCTAGTGATCACTTTGAACCAGAAGCCTCCATCCTTGGTCATCAACCTTCAGCGCAGCAAGCAGCCGGCTGATGTAAATATAACCAGGAACGTGGTTTCTGAGGATAATAGAGATCCTCTTTTTCAGTACATTGACGCTCAAATTCCTAATCAGGAATCATATCCCCATAACAATATAGAAACTATAGCACAAAAATTCTTGAAAGCTATAGATTACTATCATCCGTATATGTGGGAAGTAGTGTCACCATCTAATGTCATCACGATATATGGGCCACATGAGGATTCTATCTTTATTGTCCTGCCTACTCGCAGTGGTCAGCGTTCAATAGTCTTCGGTCGCATGCGCAATGAACCGACTGTACAAGAAGATTCTTCCGATGACGATGCTGGTAAAATACAGGTTCACAAATACAGCCCGTAAGCTTTGAAGATTATGTAAAGTATGGGTTATGACTTAAAGCTAGAGCCAGGCCTCAATTACGGGAAAGGCAGGCGAATGCCGTTGCACAATGATCTCTACTGTCAACGAACTTATTTTGGGTTAGGGTATGCCATCTCTCTTACAACTTCTGAGTCAAATAAGGATATCTCTTCCTCCGCTCAAGATGGCTCGCTGTCTTCCGGCTCATATGATGATCTCGAACGAGCATTATCAGTAAATACAGTATTGACAGATTCTCTCGAAGCAGACGAACAAGAATCTGAACTGTTTGAGAATGACTCTTGGGATCAGCAAATGGATACACAGTGGGAACTCAGGTTCGAGCAGAGAGAACCTCCCACTGAAGATAAAATTATTCAGATCGACGTTGGGGATGAACTTTCACCAAAGCCGATATTTATCAGTAACAATCTTTCCGAAGAAGAAAAGGAAGAAATAATCCAGCTGATAAAGGAATATATCGACGTCTTTACGTAGAATTATGAGGATATGCCAGGTCTTGATCCAAAAGTGGCTACTCATAAGCTCAATATATTATCCAATTCGAAGCCTGTGAAGCAACATCAACGCCGGTTCCGTCCGGACATGATGGACGCCATTAAAGCTAAAATCAAGAAGTTGATAGCCTGCGGCTTTATCCAGAAAGAACAACATCCCGACTGGGTCGCCAATGTTGTCACAGTCATGAAGAAAAGTAGGAAAGTACGTGTCTGCATTGATTACCGAGATCTGAACGCAGCCTGCCCCAAGGATGAGTTTCCTTTTCCCATTACAAACGTCATGATCGATAATACATGCGGTTTTGAACGTATGTCTTTCATGGACGGATTTTCAGGATACAATCAAATCAAGATGCATCATAAAGACGAGAAGCATACTGCCTTCCGGACACCATTGGGGGTATATTGCTATACGGTCATGCCCTTCGGATTGAAGAATACCGGAGCTACGTATCAACGAGCTATGAGTAACATATTCCACGAGAATTTATGCAAAATAGTGGAATGTTACGTAGACGATATAGCTGTCAAAAGCTGCCTCAAGGATAATCACATCCAAGACTTGAAGACAGTGTTTGAGTTGATGCGCCAACATCAACTCAAAATGAATCCTACAAAGTCCTTTCTGGGTGTATCTAGTGGCAAATTCTTGGGATTTGTCATTACCGCTAAAGGCATTCAAGTGGACCCTGATAAAGTCAAGGCCATCTTAGAAATGCGACCACCCCACAATCTGAGAGAACTCAGGGGGTTTTAAGGTCGTTTGGCTTATATCCGGAGATTCATATCCAACCTCTCGGGGAGATGTCAGCCTTTTTCTCGTCTCATGAAGAAAGGTGTATCCTTCGTATGGGACGAAGCCTGTCGGCAAGCGTTTAATGATATCAAATGCTATCTCACTAATCCTCCAGTTCTGGTGCCTCCCATCATAGGAAGACCATTTTTGCTGTATGTTCGAGAAATTATTCATTCTCTGGGAGCTCTCTTCGCACAGAAGAACGATGTGGGTCATGAACAGGCCATCTACTATTTAAGCAGGACGATGGTCGGAGCTGAACACCGATACAATCCAGTAGAAAAAGAATGTTTGGCTTTAATGTTCGCCATTCAGAAAATGCGACACAATGTCACAGGCCAAACTATTCATATCATCTCTAGGATCAATCCTCTTCGGGTATTGATGAACAAGCCAAACGTTCTTAATTCCTGACTCGCGACTTGGGCGATGTTATTAACACCATATGACATGGTATACGTCCCTCAGAAGTCTATCAAAGGCCAAGCATTGGATGATTTCCTAGTTGCTCATCCGATTCCGGAGACCTCTAAATTATACGAGGACATTCCCGATGAAGTTGCAGAATGTAATTCCGTAATGGAAAGTGATACATGGCAGCTATTCTTCGATGGTGCCTCCAGGACTGGTCCTAGGGGGAACGTGGTTTCAGGAGTAGGAATTATCCTGGTCACTCCTGATAAGCTCGTCATCTATCGGGCATATTCTCTTAGCGAGCCCTGCTCTAATAATGTGGTAGAGTATAATGCTCTACTAATCGGGCTCCAAGTCGCTAAAGAATTGGATGTCGAATCTCTGGAAGCTTTCGGTGATTCTCTGCTGATCGTCAATCAAGTCAGAGGAATATATGAAGTCCGTAATCCAGACCTCATCCCTTATCACCAAGCAACGATCAAGATAGCAATGACTTTCAAAGGATTCTACTTAGAGCATGTGCCTCGATCTCAGAATCTGGAAGCTGATGCCCTGGCCAGTCTAGCTGCAGATTTAGCTATTCCTATAAGAAGGCAAAATTCGGTGATCCTTCTAAATAGAGATTTATTCTGTGTGAAAAATAACTTTTGCATAGAACGCAGCTACGCTGTGAACACAGATCCTCCCAAGAGAGACTGGAGAAGTCCCTTTATAGATTTTGTGGCATACAAAATCTTACCAGAGGATCCTAAAGAAGCAGTATCCATCAAGAGACGAGCATTACGCTTCTATTTTGATGCGTCTTCACAATGTCTATATCGCCGAACTTACGACGGACTGCTATTAAGATGTCTCTCCGATGATGAGGCACAGCGGATTATCCGTGAAGCTCATGACGGTGTATGCGGAGCGCATTAACCCGGTCCTAAGCTACAGGATTATATCAGGAGGATGGGCTATTACTGACCCACTATGATCACAGATGCAATAAAATATGCAAGACAATGCAAAGCCTGTCAGGTTCATGCAGATTTTATACATCAACCTTCTGAACATTTGCATCCTACAGTTGCATCCTGGCCTTTCGAAGCATGGGGTATGGATATTATTGGTCCTATTCACCCATCTTCTTCTAGAGGTCATCGGTTCATACTAGCCATCACAGATTATTTCTCCAAATGGGCAGAGGCAGTCTCTCTTGCTGAGGTGAAGACATCCAATGTGATTAGCTTCATTAAGCATCATGTCATTTATCGCTTTCGAATACCCCGAAGGATAATTCATGACAATGGGCCTCAATTTATCAGCCAAGCGTTTCATCGATTTTGCGATAAAAATCGGATACAAAATATGGCCTCTACGGCATACAATCCTGCTGCTAATGGTTTGGCGGAAGCTTTCAACAAAACCATTATCAAACTCCTAAAAAATTCGTCTCTTCGAACAAAAGAGATTGGAATGAGAAGCTGGAAGAATGTCTCTGGGCATACCGCACAACGGTACGAGCACCGACGGGTTGTACCCCATTCTAATTGGTTTACGGGAGTGAAGCAGTTCTCCCCATCGAAATCCAAATTTCGTCACTCAGGATAACAGTGGCTAATGAGTTGACACAGGAAAAGAATAACCTATTAAGGCTTCAAGAGCTAGAATGATTAGATGAGAAACGCCTTCAGGCTCAACAGCGCATCGCGTTCTACCAGGCACGCATTTCCAAAGCTTTTAATCAAAAAGTGAAGAAAATAGTGTTCAAAGTTGGCAAGCTAGTGTTAGCTGTGAGAAGACCAATGATTATTACTCACAAGAGTAAGGGTAAATTCCAGCCCAAATGGGAATGCCCTTATATGATCAAGACGACGTTCTCAAACGACACTTACAGATTAGCCAAGCCTAATGGAGACTTGTTAATGGCTCCTATCAACGACAATTTCCTTAAGAGGTACTATGCTTAACCTTTTTTGCTCAAATGGAGTATGGTGAAGATCTCATTCTGACAACAGTACGTCCAAAACAAAATTTAGTTGGATCATATTCTATCATGTCCATATAACCTCTGAATAGATATGTTTAACTGATTTGGAACTTTAAGACCTATCACGTCCATATTACCTCTGATAGTGTTTTGTGTACAAATTTAGTTGGATCATATTCTATCATGTCGATATAACCTCTGAATAGATATGTCCAGCTGTAGCTTACCGAAGGGATATCGCGTCTATATTACCTCTGATATCACTTTCACTCTACCCCTATCATTTATATTCCAAAATGATAGGTCCACCAAAGTCAGATAAAGCCTCTTTATTATCCCCAGAAAGAGCAAATTACATAGAAAAGCAAAAGGTACATCATTTGGGAGGAGCAGTTAAGTCGCGAATCTGTTGTGCCAGAGTAACCATTCTCTCATCCCTGGTGCTCAAGACATCGGCGTGAGCCCGCTCCAACCTTGCCGCCTCATTATTCAAAGCAGATAGCTCGGAACGAGCATGTACAAAACCTGCGTGGATGACACCCACAGGTGCCAGGTTCTGCTGAGATATTTCCCTTCGGATCTTCAGCATATCTTGAGATGCCGACAAAGAGAGAGCCTTCTCCTCTGCCTGAGCGAGTTCATCTTTCAATTTTGCGGACCCTCACTGCCTCTTCCTCATATTCGGCCTCGCACTGAGCCAGCTGGGGAATGACATACCCCAATACGACACGCTCTTGATCCATCTCCTACTGCTGTTCCTGGATGGATTTATTCAGAGATTCCATTTGCCCAGCAAGCTCTGCAGTTAAGGAGTCATATCTAGCTTGAACGAGACCATCGATGCTGCCTCGAGATAGTTACAAATAATCATTAATGGGTTGTTCCAAACCATTAACTATTTGCTCTAGCACATCAGCTCTGTCATTATCGTTGAAGTATCTAATCTGCGCTATACTGATGTTGGAGGACATCTTCAGAGCTTTGAAGCTTAGATTCTTCTCCAGCACCATCGATATCAGCATTTTCAAAGTTGCGTAGAAAATGCTTGAGAACTGCTCAACTAACATGGCGAGATTTGAATGGGTGCTGGGAGTGGCTGCAATATCAGGGAATCCCCTTCCAGGAACGACTGCAGAGGGTGTCGTCACAGTCGTCACTTTAGTAGAGGGCGCGATAAAGATAGAGGCACCGACAACGGCTGAAGTCGCCGACGTACTCAAAGGAGGCATAGTCGTAATGACAGGATCCTCCTCCTCTCGAGATATCAGAACTATTTCGGGTGAGCCGGGACCCAAAAATATTTCCTCTTCGAAGTTGGGCACCTCCATGTCATCGGCAGGAGCTGAAAATAGAGCCAAAAGCTGCGTCGACACTGCCCTCCCCGTAGAAGTCTTCCCCTGAAAAGAAGACAAGAGAAAGTTAATATCAACATGATGTTAATTTTTTCTAAAAGAGTCATAAAGACGACATTTACCCATGGCCGATGGTATATATTTCGCGTCGGCAGCCAGTACAGCTAAATCATTTCTTAATGATGTTAAGCGAGCTGTCATACATGGAGAAGAGGGTGTGCCAACTGACACTGGAAGGTACTCGTCCAGGTCTTTATCGAGATCCAATCGAGGTTCATCAGGTAAAATCTCGCTGGGTATACTTACAGACGCGGCAGGGGTTTCTCCCGTTGCTGGTCTGGATAAGGATATTCTTATTTGGCTTGGCCCCGAAGGCGATCTCGTACCACTACCTGAAGCGGTAGCAGCGACAGCAGCCTCGAGTAAAGATTCTCTGGTACTGCCAGCCGGGATTGTGGAGGTTCCCTCTCTAAAAGGCGAAGGACCTATAGTCAAAAAATTATCCCCAACAGGGGAAACAGCAGGCTCACTCCTAAGAGCCTCATGACTGGAAGTCTTGACAGGACCACCAACAGTCTTCTTCTTCTTACGAGGGGAAGCCTCCTTCAGAACAGGAGCCCTTCGCTTTCTAGGGATAACCAGAGGCTCTGCAGGCGGAGGTATTTTGCCTCTCGGTACTGTCAGCAAAAGCTCTTCTGGATTGACAGAGTCTTCACCCTCGTCAGAGGAAACTGTTGGGAGTTCCTCTCTTCCCGCGGACTTAGAAGAAGGCATCCTAAAACTTTTACGCATATCAAAATCACGATGAAAGGTATTAGTTGCCACATAAAACTGGGCGTATGAGTGGAGGATGCGCAACTCCATGGAGAGAGAAGTCGCTGGTATAGTAAAGGCCGCTCTAGTACAACCCATTATAAAGTACTGCCATCCTCTCGCTCCATCAATAAGTCCACCTCTGGACTTGAAGCTGGTGATGACATTGCTCACGTGCAACTGGTCATACCCGAACTGCTTGGCGAACCGACTAGGCAGATAGGGCTCCAAGAAGCAATGGTCTTCACTTCTGTACAATAAATGGGAATGTCTAATGCAGACCAACCAATAAAAAGCTTCAAGAGAAAGAACGGTCTTCCCTTCACCTAAAATATGAAGTCGCGTCCCCTGTTAATTAGATGTATAGTGGGGATGGTGCAGAAGAGCTTCCAGCTGTGAGCAAACTTTAACGCTCGCCGACAATCTAAAACTGTGGTCACGTTCCAGGTGGAATTCTTGTAATTTAACAAGAAATTATTTCCCGAACTACTGGCAGAGCCGGGAGACATCACTCTGGGGTTATGGAGAATTAACCATCCCATCAGATACAGGAACGGTAATTCTACCCTGGGAAAGCTGTCACGCCGTATTTTATCGGCAAGCAGCCCATCATTAATGGCCCTCAGGCCAGCTTGTATCCGGCATACCATGGCAGGGAGCAAGTCCATTCTTGCCCCAAATACCAAACGCACCGCGGGCCATAAGATGTTACGGTGAATACGATCCGAAGATGCAATGTCGGGTACTACCAGTCGACATAACCATATGGAGAGGAAGCCAGCCAGTTGAGCTTCCCTTGACAGAGGCCTGCGGCAATGCCTCAAATAACTGTAGGCTTTAGTGCCTGCAGGATATTTCTCTGTCCCTTCATCGAGAATTTGATCTGAAGCCCCAGCGTCTTCAATAAGGTCATCGACTACTTGAGCACTAAGCACGCTCAGAAAGCTCAAAGGCCTATCCCTGCTATCTACGACTTTGTCTGGCTTAGCATTTCTAGCCTGATGGAAGAAGAGGTAGGACGCCCATTTGTTGGTATAAGCCAAATCAGAGGGCTCATTATAGAAGGTGGTGGACGCTAGATAGTGGCACATTAGCTCCTGGTACACTGCCACCACCCGAGGGTCTGTATCTCCCAGCTTCCGGTTTGTGGGAACATACTCTTCATAAGGAGTATCCCCCATTGGCAGTCTTAAAATCTCTGCCATTTTGTGAAGGGCGAATCCCAACTCCCCCAGTGGAGTGGCAAAAGTCCCAGTGAGCGAGATATATCGCTCCATCAAAGCCAAAAACAGGTTAGGGTTGAGAGGTAACCCAATACTGGTAGCACTCACAGCCGCGTACATACCAATGCTCTCCAGCTCTGTTTGAATGTTCTTCAGGGCCCAGGCAGCTAAACGAACCCACCGAAGATTTGTAGGGGTAAGCCACCCATTGGTCCGAGGATTAACCTTGGGGTATACTCCTCCATGCTCCATGAAGACATTATAGAAAGTTGGTAATTGGACTGGCTAAAATAATACAGTGTCTTCACTCGGGACAATACCCGGAAATAATCCCCTGAAAGGTATGACGGGACCGGAAGGGCGGCTTACAAATGACCCTCGGTCGGATCCTTTCTGGTAAAATATCTTCCCCGACTGGCCGTGAAGATTGGGAGTCAGAGTCCACGACATCCTCCTGGGATGCGTAACATGGAAGAATACCGAGATAAGGTAATCTCTCAGCATCTTGGGCAGATACAGGACCAGGCCCCCGGCAGAAAAAATCCAGTTTTCTTTCTTGGGCTTCGTCTGGGATTGTTTGTCAATCATATCCCCGAAGAGGAAAGCCGATTTTATGTATTTGGCCCCGTCTATGTACGTCAGGGGCTCTCCGTTGATCATGCTCAACAGAATTTGCTCTCCTTGAGACGATATCATGATTCCCCTTCCTTCAGGATACTGGGGTCCGAAAATAGGAAATGTTACATGGGATAAATCCTTCAGGTAATTGGAGTTCAGCATCCCAGCAGAAGAACCCATCACCTCAGCCAACGGAGGTATCTGCAAGTTAACTACAAAGTGCATGAAAAACATGTCAGTTTCTATACTAGACCTCACAGTCTTGCAGTTTATGCCAAAGATCAACAGTCTGTGCTTTTACGCCAAGATTGTAAAACTTGAGTTTGTATGCTGGAACCTATTTCCTAAGCGTAAAATCTAAGATTGGTAGTATACACAAAAATCTGACAGTCTGTGTTCTACTCCAGACTGCCAAAGTTTGAGTTATTACGCCAGAATTTTCATCCAGAGCGTAATACCCAAAATTCGTAGTATACGCCAAATTTCGACAGTCAGAGCTTTTATGCCAGACTGCAAAAATATGGAGTTTTTACGCTGACACATTAGAAATGTGGGCGTAAAAGATGAAACATCTCTGTGCATCATCTTCCTCGAAGAGGCGTTCAGCACAGAAGATGACCTAGCGCATCCACGTATAACGTGTGCAAAGGGTTTTCTTCGTTTTTATCGTCCCAAAAGCTTTACCTATAACGCCCGGAGCACAGCTCGTCGGTGGGATGCTTCGTTCAGAGCGAGGTTCGCTCTGCCCGATGGGAGTCGCTCTTGCTTGGGCAGAGGAGCAAGAAGAGGAGGCAACCTTCTTTCCCTTAGAGGAGGAGATTAGTTTTGGTGCCATTGCTAAAAACTTAGAGTGCTCAGAGAAGAAACAAAGGGGAGTACTTAAAGAAACGAAGATTTTTTCTCTTACAAAAGATATGTGAAGAGTTTTCTCTCTGAAGGCCTTGGGGTATATATAGAGTTCAGATGGACTCCTCGAATCTCTAACCAAATCCGATATTTAATATTCGGTTATGATTGGGGACCACGTCAGCCTACTACTCAGGGAAGGCGGACAGTCAGCGAATTCGAAACATTTTTTGTACAGAGCAGATTCGTGATTTTACGCCAAGGAGCTTTTTACGCTCGGCAGCCACAAATCTACGGTTTTACGCTCAGAGGCTATAAGTCTATGGTTTTACGCCCGGATGCTTTTACGTTCGGTAGCTTTTACGCTCGAGAGGCTATAAACCTATGACTTCACGCTCAGAGGCTACAAATCTATGATTTTATGCTCAGAAGCTTTTGATGCTCAGAGGCGACAAATCTACAACTTCACGCTCGGAAGTTTTTTTTCCAGAGGCTATAAATCTACAGTTCTACGCCCGGATGCTTTTACGCTCAGCAGCTTTTACGCTCGAGAGACTACAAACTTACGATTTTACGCTCATCCACACTACGGATCTAATGACGCTCCGCATATATGAAAATACGTAGGCCAGAATATGCGTATATCTGAACCATTCTCAAGATGACCAGTTACAAGGGTTCACACAAAAGATGCTCCTTCTTGGTCTCAAAAACATCCCAAATACCCAAAGCATACAGAGTTCAGCATTAAAAATGACTCTTCTTCTTGGGTCGATTGGAAGTTCATCCAAAATCCAGTCTGAATATTTTCTCTACAGTTTAAGATATCGACTCAGTTTTGACAGCCATTTCTCGCCCTGTTTCAAAGGATTTTCGAGAAATCATTCTTGAAGATGATGGTCTGAACAAGAATTATTCTTATCAGAAAAGTGACAGTTCAGAATTCTACGCAGTTCCTCATTCGTTACAGCAGGACAGTTCGAATATTCGACTTAAATGCTAAGCAATCTTCTACGCATCGTCAATTACGTGTAAAAGACCGGACGGGACCAAATACTCTTTTTATCAGAGTCGGCATAAAGTTATCCAGACGTGTCGAAGCCACACATATTCAGACTTTATTACAGCAAAAAATATGATAAATCATCGGATGCATAAAAGAAGACGATTTTATTAATCATGATTACATATGAGAGAAATCCAGTCTACAAAGTGTTTTCCATCTTCATGATTACATATGAGGGAAATCCCATCTACAAAGGATTTCTTATCCTCATTTAAAGATCACGCCAAGAATCTGTTCTGCAAGGTTCTTGTATTGGTGGAAATCTTTATCCGTCTTTTTCAGCAGTTAGTCGGTTTTCGTGGCCGATTAACAAGAAAATGATTAATGGCGGGAGGATACACAACTGGGCTTGTGTAAATTATTCAAGAGCCCATCCTCCATACGTCTTGACATATTGAGTTGAGGTTTTAGACCCAACTCAATACTGGAAGACAGGGCTAGTTTGTCTGCCCTCGTCCACGAACGACGGGAGAAAATACAGCTTACAAGCTGTATGGTCGAATGTGACCCTTCCTCTCTCCCGGATGAATCGCCATATGAAGTTGCTGATTATCCCGAGCAAAGGAAGCTATGATATCCTTCGATGATCCATCGTTACAGAGGACATTTGCTCGAAGATGCCTTCTTTTTTGGCTCCTTACATGCTGGAAGAACACGATCTTCTTCTTCCTCAAGTCGACCCTACGAACTCCGGCAATCATCTCTGTGTGGTAAAGGAAATATGGGAAGAACAGGTTAACTCATCAGCCTTTATATAGGCAAAAGAGAACACACCGAATCCCAACAAATTTGCCAAGAAATCCGCCTCGAGGAACGAGTCAGACTTGACCGTTTCATGCTTCATTCAAAGTATTTCAAATTATGAGGAATTTGAAAACTTTAAAGGGGGTCTTGTAGAAGCATGAAAAATACGCTGCAGAGTTATAAGCAGTATTTCAGTGCTGTGTGGCGTAAGACTTGACTTCAGAGCCATCGGCGTACAACAGAGCTTTATCGCTAGTACAACGTAAAATATAGCTCTAAAACAACCCGCGTAATGCAGTGTGTTCAGGCAGCTCCGACGTAAAAAGGTTATTACATTGCCTTTATGGCGTAAAACTTATCCGCTTTTAATGCAGCATGGAAGTGTACGAGGAATGCTTCGTATTCCTTGAATGAACCAGTCAGATCATGTAGTGAACCTGACTCCTGACAAAGAGTACTGCACAACTATCCAGACGATGGCTGTAATGATGGTGCGGTACAGAGACCCAAATTGTCGTTTAGTGACGTTTCCTTGGTATAAACTGCTTTTACGCATTCAAGGGAATACGCTGCCTAGTTTTACACAGGCAGATGTGAGCTGTTACGCTCAGCAGAAGACAAAATGAACTGCCACGTCAAAAGCTGCTCTTCATACAGAGCTCGAGGCATGTCTCTGCAGTTAATGCGCAGGATGGGGGCATATCTCTGCATTTAATGCACGAGATTTGGTTATATTTTCAAAGACTGGGGGAGCCATAATTACGGCTAATACGTCCACATCATCACTTTTGCACATTACGCCATCAGGCTATTTTCAGCTATGTGAGCACGCTGTACGCTATCTCCTTGAAATACGCCAACCGGGCTATTTTTAGCTATAAGGAGTACGCCGTATGCTATCTTACCAGAATACGCCAACTCAGGCTATATTTGCATGGGTGCGTGATAAGGCTATTTGGTCCAGAATACGCTCAAGACCTCAGTCAAAGAAGGAGGACCAGTTATCTTTTACGCAAGCTACCTATCCATGCAGCATCAGGCTTCTACGCCTACAAGGCTTTTACGCCTACTTGGCTCCTACGCCAGTTTGACAGCTACTTGGCTCCTACGCCAGTTTGACAGCTATTTGGCTTCTACGCCATGGTGACAGTTATTGGCTTCTATGCCAACCTTTTTTACGCAAGGGACAGTTACCTACGTGGCTTGCATGCCGTAATCTTTGTAGAAGTTATACGCGTTACCTCATCATGGGACACGCGTCACACGCGGATTCAGAAAATTACTTATACGTGGGTGGCAGTTATTATAACCGCCGCATAAAAAGTGCCACACTCTCCACTGTCCGGCTTCTACGTCGACGAGACGGTTACTGTCACTAAAACCCTATAAATAGAGACCTCTATTGACAGAGGTCCAAGGTCAAAAACTTGGAGAATAGAAGTCAAAAAATCGAAGAACAGAGAGAGAAGAGCTCAGATAGAGAGTAGTGATCGACGATTTTGGCATCGAGCATCCACTCCCCTTTTGTAATCTTTGAAGCTCCTCCGTCTTCTATAGCACTTCTTCATCATCATGTGGTCCAAGGAATAAAGTGATCGACTACAGATCAGACTCCTATAGCAATATTTATCCAGATTAAAATTTGTACTTGATATCCTCGTATAGGATTAATTGTACTTCTTGTTTGTAAACCAAAGAGAGGGTTTCGTATAAACCTTGTTTTATTTCTTTCGTTTATTATCAAACAGGGTACACGTGGGCTTGGTTGGGTCCCATTTTAGGGTAAACTCGGCCTCAATTTAATTACATTAATAATGCGCAAGTCATTCTTTTACACGAATATTGCGTAGTTTAAAATGAGACTTAATGACGAGTACCTAAAGTTACACAAGGGTCAGATGGATAGTCTGGCATGTCTAGGAGATGTTTGTGGCATTTGGTTGAAGGTAACTACTAGTGTGGTGCTCCAAACATCGAAGCAACGATAAGGTGTATTAAGACATATAATTGTTGCACATTAATTCTAATTATACCCAAATTAATCCTATGTTCTCAATTTAAATAAAATAAATCCTAAATTTGTCGAGGGGGTTTACAGAATAATAGTCGGGTGGAGACAAATCCACTACCCATCGACCATATCAAAAACTAAAATGATAGAGGAGATCAAAACTCTAATATAATATTAATCTCAAATAAAAGAAACTACAACTAAGATATCCATCAGTAATAAAGTAATTACTGGTACTTAGAAGGTAAGACCTCCTCAACAGAGAATAAAGCATCATATCCTGGTCCGTACTCTTGCAGATAATCTTGTTCGTCTATACCTGGAAAGGGACCAGGTATTCAGAGGGACGTAACAAGATACATAAAAGTATGCCAATAAAGTACTAAAAATAAATATCCAAAGGGTCGCCTAACCGTCTATGTGAAATATACTTTTGAGAACAACTTTCCAACGCATGGGCTATCTGGCTAAAAATGGTATTGGTGTGACTCTCTCAGAGAATCAGTGGCCTACAAAGCGTAACGTCTTTCGATCGTCAGAGGCCACATGTAAATAATATAATATAAGGGTTATCTGACCATGCATCTCTGGCGGAGTGTACTTGTTATAAAAAAAAGTATAAATGAGCCTCATACGCTTACTCATTGTTCTCCCCACCCAATGATACTAACGTGTCACATCTATAACATGCAACACCACTAGTAACTGCTAAGTCTGCTAAACATGATATTTATATTAGCAGTTAGTCCTAATCCGTCGTACGACCTTTACGTATAGGTGGCCAGCCTAATACGCAAGTCTGTGTCCTACATGAGACTCACAACTCGTGTAACAAATATATCACTACCAATGAAATATAAGAATGCCTCAATATTATGTGGTGGTCTCGTAAAACTAGGTCAACATGCATAATAATAATAAGAGAAAAACGACGACGCAACTGTCGTTACATCCAAGTCTTTCTTGTATGCGCAATTTTATATAGCAAAATAAATGGAAATAAACAACAAAAAATAAATATACAGCTAATGAATGTAACTAAACAGTACTATGGCAAGGTATACTTGTCTAGCAAGTAAGCTGTGAAATATAGGCGTCCAAACGTCAAGCACAAGGAACCAAAAAGTAGGGGCTCTGAAGGAACGTCTCCGAATGCTGAAATAAACATCATCAACATCTCCGAAATCAGCGAGATAGTCAAAAAATTTATCCTTTCATCCAATTTGGACACATGGACAAAACGATAATTTTGGGCCAAAGCGAGGTCTACATGTGGGCCGCTTTGTACCAAAATGGGTGACAGGGGTAAAAGTCTCTAAGTTGGACAAATTATAGGTCAAACTAATCCTAAACAATGTTACAGAACTAATAGTCAAATATATGCAAATAATAGGTTGTTTCAATCATGGCTATATTGACTTCACGTCAGAAAAAGAAAATTAAATTTTGGTTGGGTCGATTGGTAGAAAATTTCCTTCCAAAATGGTATGTTAGTTTCGAAATTTGCCAATTCACATATATCTAAAACAATTGGTTTTCAAAAAGTTTCGGATAAATTTACATCAGAAATAAGGTGGTTCAAATAAAACTACTTGGAGACATTTGAAGGTGTTCATGTTATGATTCAATCTAGACATCTGGATCAAAAATTGATGAAGTGGATATGGAGAATTAAGAGCGGAAACATGGGTACCTGATTGTTGTGGCTGACGAGAGAAATACGATGCTGTAGTCCGGTGATCGTCGGGGTCACAGGAGGCCATGCAGCGTCGGGGTCACTGAAATTTCGACGGGGATGGTGGAGGAAGGGTCGACGACGAGGAGGGGGGAAGGAAAAGGTTTAGGGTTTTGTTTTATTTCGTGTGTGTATATATATATATGTATGTATATATATATATATATATATATATATATATATATAGAGAGAGAGAGAGAGAGAGAGAGAGAGAGAGAGAGAGAGAGAGAGGGCCGGTCACCACGCAGGCCGCGCGGGTAAGCATAGGGGGTAGGGTCGGGTTCGCTATGGTGTGGCCCTATTGCTGCTGTTGTATGTGTTGTGGTTGTTGGGTTATTTTGATTAGGGTCGGTTAGAGTTAAGATTAGATTAAGATTTAGGTTAATGTTTGGAATTAGGTTTTTAATTCTTTTTTTCTATTATATTACTATTATCATCATTATTATTATTTCTATAAAATAATTATCATTTTTTTATTATTATTATCATATATATCTTTATTATTATTATTATTTTCATAAAAGCTATTATTTTAGGGGTTTTAAAATTTTAATGTCTAATATATTTATTTATCTACTATCAAACTACCCTCATGTACTGGCAGTGTACATAACCTAGTATTAATATTTTAATAATTAATTAGATAATTTAGTGTGGTTACATTCTACCCCACTTAAAGAAAGTTTATCCTCGAAATTAAAAATAAAGCACGATAGGGAAACGATAATACTATATAGTAGAAAAGAATAAAGTAATTCTTGCATTGATCTTCGAACAGATACTGAAAGCGTTTGCGCATGTCACTCTCGTACTACCAAGTGGATTCTCCTGGTGAGTGATATCTTCATGCCACGCGAACCAAAGGGATAGATTGATTCCTCAATACCTTCTCTCGACGGTCAAGAATTTCCACGAGTTGCTCCTGGTATGACAAGCTCGGCCCAATGGTAATCTCGGAGTGATCGAGAACATGACTGCTATCTGCCATATATCGCCTTAGTTGCGATACATGTAATACATAATGCACTCCCTCAAGCGAAGGTAATAGTGCCACTCGATACATAACTTTTTAAACTCGCTCTAACACGTCAAATAGTCCAATATACCTTGGACTCAACTTGCTGCGTCACCCAAAGCGAATAGTGCCTCTAGTTGGTGATATCCTTAAGAAGATATGATCGCCTTCCTTGAACTCCCAAGGATGACGGTGAAGATCCGTGCACTGCTTCTGCCTGTCTTGTGCTGATCGCAAGTGCCCTTGTATCCTCTTTTCCTTCTCCACAGTACTGAAAACCAACTTTGGCCCCAAGATCTGACGTTCTCCTACGTTGCTCCAATACACGGGGGACCTACACTTTCTTCCATACAAAGCTTCAAACGGATCCATTTAGATGCTTGCTTGATATATATTGTTATAGAAAAACTCCACAAGATGTAGGTGGTCCTCCCATGATCCTCCAAAGTCTAGTATGCATGCCCATAATATGTCCTCCAATGTTTGAATAGTATATTCCGACTGCCCATCTGTCTGTAGATGATAAGATGTACTGAACTTCACACGAGTCCCAAGACTCTCCTGCATGCTCCTCCAAAAGTGAGATATGAAATGCAAGTCCATGTATGACACAATGCTAACTTGAATGCTGTGTAATCTCATGATCTGCCTCATGCATAAGTCAGCCAAAGCTTCTGTTTGGAGACTCTAAGGAAGGAGAAGCTTTATGGAAAGCTTTCAAAGTGTGAGTTCTTCCTTGACAAGGTTGAATTCTTTGGTCATGTGATTACAGGTGACGGAATCTCAGTGGACTCGAAAAAAATTTCAGTAGTGGAGTCGTGGGCTACTCCAAGTTTAGTGGCAGTGGTCAGGAATTTCTTAAGGCTAGCAGGTTAATACCAAAAGTTTGTAGCCGATGACTAAGCTGACCAGGAAGGATATGGATTTTATTTGGACAGAGGAGAGTCAGGCCACTTTTGATAAGCTGAAGAAGAGGTTGATGACAGCTCCAGTGTTGACATTGCCATCAGGATTAGGTGGATTTACTATTTATAGTGATGCTTCAGGAAATTGTTTGGGTTGTGTCTTGCAGCAGAATGGGAAGGTGATTGCCTATGCTTTCGGGCAATTATGTCCTCATGAGAAGAATTACCCTACCCACGAATTAGAGTTGGCAGCGGTCAATTTTGCTCTAAAGTTGTGGAAACACTATCTGTACGGAGAGCGTATGGATATCTTCACATACCACAAGAGCTTGACGTACGTGTTTACACAGAAAGAGATAAACATGAGACAGCGACGGTGGTTGGAGTTGATAAAGGACTTCGATATATCATTGCTGTAAATTCCCTCGACCAAATTTTAGGTCTACTTAACTTAGATCGAGAGACCAGGGTTAGTTTGAAGCCAATTGGAATTTAAATCATAGTGTTTTAGATTATTGTGCAATATTCGTAACACTTTGTGCACCTTACCGTTGCTTCGATATTTGGAGTGCTACACTAGCATTTGCTTTCCAACAAATTTTATATATTTTTCCTAGACGTGTCAGCCTTCCATTCTGGCCCTTGTGTAACTCATAAATACCCTCCCTTGTGTGCTTCATTTTAGTCGCACAACATTCGTTATAAACGTCCGTTCTTAAATTCAAATAAATCCAACTTTGCAACTTTTTTTTCCCAATCGAAATTGGAGACACAATCT
Organism: Iris macrosiphon; assembly: GCA_036927795.1. NCBI lineage: Eukaryota > Viridiplantae > Streptophyta > Magnoliopsida > Asparagales > Iridaceae > Iris > Iris macrosiphon. The sequence goes on from JAYESA010000011.1 coordinate 52,383,548, forward strand.
CGACCCGTTTTGTGCAACCTAATTTATGACAATATTCTATTCTGAGTCTTCTACGTCTATGATACTTGTGTCCTACCAAATTTTAGCCCCATGTACTTCCAATTAATTTTAGAACAATAATTATATTAATTTTAATTAAATTGGTGTAAGGACCCAACTTGACCCAAAACTAGAACCAACACCAAACTAAACTCCCATTCATACCCTCAAGACTTATACTAAATATCGTACACCCTTTTTAGCCACTACATCATACCAAATATGGTGCTTTCCCTTATTTAATCCAAAAACTCACTTTCTGTGTAATTTTCTAATTATTGAGGACTTTTATGCAAAAATGAAATGAGGTGTCACCATCCCATTGGTCAAGACCCAAGAAGAAAACAACCTCTCCCTTATTGACCGGTCCACTCTCTCCCCTTTGGTTTGTGCACTCCCTTCATGTTTAATCTTGACCCTCCATTTAAATGGAGGAACATCCTAACCACCCACACTCCTATATATGTATATATATAATCCCTCATAACCCTTTTCCCAAAGCCATCCCCCATCCCAATGAGGCACATGGCCGACCCTAATCCCTAGATAGTCATCTTCTCCCTCATGGAAAACCATCATCCTCCATTATTTTTTATTTACATCACCATTACCATCACCACCTACATCAAACCGAACCTTAACCCTAAACATAATTTACAGACCCCGCCGGAGCCCAGACCCCCGACCGCTGGAGCCCCGAACCCTGTTAACCTCGACTGCTACTCGCCTCTGTCGACTGAGAAGCCCGCTGTGCACCGCCTGACCTCTTCCACTCCACCCGACTGAACCTGACAACCTTCCTTGAACAGCCCCATTTCGATCATCCCAGACATCACGACACAGCCACCACCAACCTCCATCAACGACCTCCTCCTTCTCTTCTATCATCTTCTTTCCGAGCCTTCAACCTCGTTGGACCACCACCCCCGCCATTGACAGCATGACGACCCAACCCGCCTGATCACCGCTGATCCCCGCCTGAATCGCGGCTGTTACCACCACCACTCCACGTTCTCCTCCGCCTGAGCCCGAGCAGCCACCATCACCCTTTCCTGTCGAGTCTCCACCCTATACTGCTCCCTCAAGCAGCCCGACCTCGACGCCTGAACTTCCACCGCACACGCAACTTCCTTTCCCGCCTGAACACGACCCCTTTCCTCGACACCCGACTTCCCGAGCCGTCGGGCTCGACCTGTACACCACCCTCTGTAACCCGCAACCATGCTGGACCCCGCCGAAGTCGACAGCAGCTGCACTTCATCATTACCATCATCATCACCATCATCATCACCTTCATCATTACCATCATCATTACCATCATCATCACCATCATCATTACCATCATCATCACCATAATCATTACCACCATCATCACCTTCATCATCGTCGTCATCGTCGTCACCATCGTTATCGTCGTCATCATCGTCATCGTCGATCCAGTGCGTGCCCGCCAAGGTTCGTAGCACCCTCTTCCATTACGGCACACCGAGGTTCGAACCTGTTCCCCCTTCTTTCATATTGTGTATATGTGCATGTGTGAATAGTGTAGGGTTTAGCATATCGTTTCATGAAGGTTCAGTTTAGTTGATGTGATTGCAGATCGTGTCAGTTAACCTAGTGACCAGTTGCGTGTGCGTGCGTGTGTGTTAATAACAAATTGATATATATATATATATATATATATATATATATATATATATATATATATATATATATATGGATATATTTATATAAGTAATTATATGCTAGTAATAGTTATGACTATATATGTATTTATACTGTATGACCCTAGTGTTAATTACGGATATCCCGTATTTACGTTGACCATGTGACCCTGAATATTAGTGAGTTGACTGCCTTATGTACACTGACATACTGGCAAGACACATATTAGTGAGTTGACTGTCTGATTTTGTACAGCATCGAAGACATGACGTCGGTGCATTTAGGCGCACACTTGACCCTGCTAGTTGACCAGTACCACCCCTGCCTTGCGTAGTTTCTGAGTTTAGTGTAATCGTGTTTGTGTGTGTGCTAGTGTAACGACTGATGCTATATTGTATTGTATTATATATATAGGACCATTGGATCGTCCCGCAAGACTTTGAGAGCAGGTTATTGGCACTCGCAGCTTGAGGACCCAGGCAAGTATACCTTGCCTTATTGTACTGTTTAAATTCAGTTATTATTTAGCTACATATTTTATTATTTTAATATTATATAATTGTACGCGTCCGAGAAAGACTCGGGTGTATTCAATAAAAGTTATGGAGTTATCAATATGACTCCCTAGGCCTTGACACGTATCATTGCACGTCACAGAATAAGTTCATGTAGGGACACGTGCTTCATACTCGACTGGCCATCGGTGTGAGCAGCACGTGTGACGGTATTTAGCTTAGTTGTATATTTTCTTAGTGACTTGCATTATAGTACGAGATGTCCACGTCGTATTTGCGACATGTACATTGGCATTAGGCGGGGAGGACGACTAGTAGGCATATGGGATATCTACCTCCTTTATACAGATACCACATTCTTCGGAGTGATACGGACATATATATTTATGCAGATATCGCGTTCTTTAGAGTGTTGGATGTTACTTGTGGTTTTGCAGATGCCACACTCTAAAGTGCGTTGGACGTTATTTATACAGATACCACGCTTCTCGGAGCTGGACGTTATTATATTGCAGAGTGCCCTTGTTATGGGGGCATATATGGCATATACTAGCCAGTCACGGCGATTGGTGAATTAAGTCAGCATATGTCTAGCCTACACTTTCCATACGCACTAAGTTGTCCTCAAATTGTATTCACTTAGCTGGTTAGTTCACCCTCGAGTTTTTATAGTATTTACTTTATGGCATGTATTTTTGTATCTTGTTACGTCCCTCTGAGGACCTGGTTCCCTTCCAGGTTAATTATGCAGTTTGTAGGATATTTGTTTTGGTGGAGTGTGGACATCATTGCAGGTATCTTTATATTTCTGGCTATTATAGTTATGTACTACTTTCAATTTTGATTCTACTTTTATAGCCTAGTGTTTATAGGCCTATGTTGTTCTTTTGGTCTATTCGAACGGATGTATTATTGGGCTGCAGATTGATGATGCATATCGTTCTTTCTTGAGATTATTTACCATGGATTGGGATTTAGTTTACTTGTTGTATGTTAGAATTAGATTATCAACTGGATCACTTGACCGTGGACAGCATAAGTGCACTTCGTTGGGTCCATTAAATTAGAAAGCCCTACAGAGTCGTACCAGCTGGCTATTACCACGTGTATAGTCCCACATGTTTTGGGACTAGGGCATGGCATGGTTTTAGTGGTAGCCCATGCAGGTAAGAGCATATCATTTTGGTTAGGTTAATGTACCGAACGAGCCTGCAACTTAGGATTAATGTTGAATAAGGTCTCAATCTATAACTGATTTTAAAACTCCTCTTGTATTCAATTTTTGCCCTTGGACTTCATTACTGTATTCGTTCATTTACCAATGATCTCATTATTATTGTTTCTCATCTTCCTTATTTCGTGAAGATGAATGCTCGCGCACGGTGATTTCCTCCAGGAGCAGATCCTCGTCAAAACAAAGAAGGCATATTTGATAAGATATTTTAAGTATATGGTTTTATTAGATGGTTAACCATGAAAGAGAATATTGATAAGTTCTTTCTTGTTGGTAGAGCTAATATAGACTGTTGGCATAAGAATTAAATATAGAAGTAGAGACTTAAAACTAGACCCTTACTTAAGGTAGCCATGACCTGTCAGTATTAGAAGTTAGAAAGGTTGTTTGATTCTAAGGCTCTAGAATAAATTAGGAGAGACATAGCTAGATGCTAGGAATTAATTAAAGTCTTAGGGTAGTGATACAAGGAACGACATTATAAACTTGACTAGACAGAATGTTAGAATCACATCTAGAAGAAGATCATCAGATACTAATGAAAGTAGGGTATGAAATAGCACTTTAGGTAGCAAACCATAGTGGTTAACCCCTAGTTACCTGGTGACTTACGGTATCTGACCTAGAAATTTTCTCACCCTCTAGATAATGATCAGGACTAAGCTAAAACAGATAGGTAGATTGCTAGACATAGATTGCTAGACCCAACATTTGGATGAAGAGATAGCTGAGTACTATAGGTAGCTTTCAAATTAGATTAGATGTACTTGACTTATTTGGGTTGTCAGTGTCTATTAGTCTCATGTTTTTACCATTAATAATTTAATTAGTTAAGCTAGTATCTGGAATAGAGCAATTAGATTGAAGGTGAGAGTATCGACAGATCTTATAGTCTTGAGTTGGATATCATGAACTACCTATAATGGATAACCAGTTATAAACAAGATGGTACCCATATATTTTGGATGAAGGGTACGCATGGAGTAAACTATGAAAAACCTCAGGTTCGAGGTAAAAAGGTAGAGTGACAACAAGATAAAATTCGTAACAAGTACCTGACCTTGAGTTTTTTTTTAAAATTTAGAGAAGTACCAGAACCGGAGACAAGGACGTTGGCTCGAGATGATGACAGATTTTGAGATTGGGCTACAGTACCATCCGAAAAAAAGCCAACGTAGTAGCTGACGCATTGAGCAGGAGACCCCTGACATTCTTTTGATTACCCAGCAGCACCAGTTGAGAGATCTAGAGCAGTCAGGTATAGAGGTCATTATTGCCCGGAGCAGACGGCTAGTTGTCAAGTTAGCAGTGCAACCGACATTGGTTGAGAAGATCAAGGCTGCCTTGCCAACAGATGCCAGATTCCAGAGACTTCAACAGAGGATAGAGGCCGGGATGCAGACAGGATTACGCATACACGAGGATGGACTTGGAGATATGGAGATCGTCTCTATGTTCCTAACGGAGAACTTCATCAGGAGCTGATATCAGAGGCGCACAGTTCAACATGCTCTATTCATCCAGGAGGCACAAGTTGTACAGAGATTTTAAGCAGTACTATGGGTGGCATGGAATGAAGAGGGAAATAGCCGCTTTGTGGCAAAGTGCCTGGTGTGTCAGCAGGTCAAGGCTGAGCATCAGAGGTCTGCAGGTTTACTTTAATCTACTCCCGATGCCTGAGTAAAAATAGGAGCACATCACTATAGAATTTGTTACGGTCTTTCTGAGGAGTCCCAGTGGTCGCAATGCAGTATGGGCGATCGTGGATCAGCCTACGAAGTCCGCTCACTCTTTACCTTTTAAAGTTCAATAATCCATAGAGGTCTTAACAGATATGTATATGAGGGAGATCGTGCGACCGCATGGGGTGCCAGTCAGTATAGTGTCTGACAGGGATACGAGTTTCATATCTTACCTTTGACGGAGCTTAGAGTTGAAATCAAGATCAACGTACTATAGGATATGAAGGTGTGTAGGAAACAAAGAATAAGAAAAATAGATTGGAGTCACGTAACCCAAGGACAAATTTTTTTGATATAGACTGGAGGGATAATAATTATAGTATTTTTTTAAAATTGTAATGCTTTTGGAGTTTCGAGGATTTAGCACAGGTAAAAATTGTCGATCAGCCTCGAAGTGCTACGAATTTCAAGGAATAAAATACAGGTTTAGATCACACGTTGACTAATTGGTCAATCGGTAGATGGTTACCACTAGACTCTTAGATTATATATTGACACGTGAGTATGGAGTATAAATGAAAGATAGAAGTCTATCAGGAATAGTAGCTAAATATTGTGGATTATACGTAAATTGCTTAGGAATAGAGATTTAGACGTTTGACTAATAGGACATAAGCTTACTGAACCTAATCCTTAGTAGTAGGTGGTGTCATTAGAACCTTTATCCAATTTGTCCTAGCCGATGAATTTTAGGATTAGTATTCTTATTGGTTACATTTTATTCTAGGGTACTTAAAATGACTGAGTAGATATTTATTATATAATTTCTATATATTCTTAGTACTATGTAATGAGTAGAGACTTATGTTGTATTTTATTACATATACTTCTCCTAGGAATTGTTCGAGTAAAGCTTCTAGACTAGGTATGACTGACCGATTAGACTTGTTGCTGCTAGGACTGATTATACGAAGTTAGGTTATATGATTCCATTGTGGATACTATAGGATGATAACGTTATACCTAGGAAGAAATATTGAGATATTAACTGTCCTAGTTGTAGAAGAAGGTTAGGACATTATTTGAGGTATGGATTAAACCAACACCAAACTCAGGAGCATTCCCAGTATATCGATAGAGCCCAACAGATAGTGCAGAGGCCAGCTCCACCGGTCCTAGGTATGTCCGTAGCATTGCTAGATGAGTTATAGCTTATTATGTGTTTATTTTAATTTCGAGGACAAAATTCTTATAAGTTGGGTAGATTGTAAACTCCCTCGACCAAATTTTTAGGTCTTCTTAACTTAGATCGAGAGACTAGGGTTAGTTTGAAGCTAATTGGAATTTAAATCATAGTATTTTAGATTATTGTGCAATATTCGTAACACTTTGTGCACCTTACCGTTGCTTCGATATTTGGAGCGCTACACTAGCATTTGCTTTCCAATAAATTTTATACACTTTTCTTAGACGTGCCAGCCTTCCATTCTGGCCCTTGTGTAACTCATAAATACCCTCCCTTGTGTGCTTTATTTTAGTCGCACAACATTCGTTACAAACGTCCGTTCTTAAATTAAAATAAATCCAACTTTGCATCTTTGTCCGTTCCAATCAAAATTGGAGACACAACCTCAACCCATTTTGTGCAACCCAATTTATGACAATATTCTATTCTGAGTCTTCTACGTCCATGATACTTGTGTCCCACCAAATTTTAGCCCCATATACTTCCAATTAATTTTAGAACAACTATTACATTAATTTTAATTAAATTGGTGTAAGGACCCAACTTGACCCAAAACTAGATCCAACACCAAACCAAGCCCCCATTCACACCCTCAATACTCATACTAAATACCGCACACCCTTTCTAGCTACTACATCATACCAAATATGGTGCTTTTCCTCATTTAATCCAAATAACTTTTTGTGCAATTTTTTAATTATTGAGGACTTTTATGCAAAAATGTAATGAGGTGTCACCATCCCATTGGTCAAGATCTATGAAGAAAACAACCACTCCCTCATTGACGGGTCCACTCTCTCCCCTTTGGTTTATGCACTCCCTTCATGTTTAATCTTGACCCTCCATTTAAATGGAGCAACATCCTAACCACCCACACTCCTATATATGTATATATATAATTCCTCATAACCCTTTTCCCAAAGCCATCCCCCATCCTAATGAGGCACATGGCCAGCCCTAATCCCTAGGTAGTCATCTTCTCCCTTATGCAAAACCATCATCCTCCATTATTTTCTATTTACATTACCATTACCATCACCACCTATATCAAACCGAACCTTAACCCTAAACATAATTTACAGACCCCGCCGGAGCCCAGACCCCGACCGCCGGAGCCCCGAACCCGGTTAACCTCGACTGCTACCCGCCTCTGTCAACTGAGTAGCCCGCTATGCACCGCCCGACCTCCTCCACTCCACCCGACTGAACCGGACAACCTTCCTTGAATAGCCCCATTCCGATCATCCCCGACATCACGACACAGCCACCACCAGCCTCCATCAACGACCTCCTCCTCCTCTTTCGTCATCTTCTTCCCGAGCCTTCAACCTCGCCGGACCACCACCCCCGCCATTGACAGCACGACGACCCAACCCGCCCGATCACCGCTGATCCCTGCCTGAACCGCGGCTGTCACCACCACCACTCTACGTTCTCCTCCGCCTGAGCCCGAGCTGTAAAATCCCTAATCCTAAAAACCCTATTTACCTTTTTTTATTAATTATTTAATTAAATTATAGTAATTATAAGCTAAATAGGGAAAATAGATTTTATTTAATTTTTATTTTAGGTGTTTGTGTATTTAGGGGATTTATGGAGCAATTATAAATTTTTCCTAATTTATTCCATGTAGGAGACCTTTTGGATAGTTGCTAGCTTAATGGTGTGCACAAATATTTTTTTAGAATTTTTTATGTATATATATATATATATATATATATATATATATATATATATATATATATATATATATATATATATATAGTAAATAGAAATAGGAAAAAAAAGAAAAAGAAAAAGAAAGAAAAAGAAATGAGAAAGGAATTAGAAAAAGAAAGAAAAAAATACTATTGGACTTAAACCCAAACCCACCTTGAACCCAAACCATTAAGAACCTTAAACCCATTCAATAAGAAAAGCAACAACAGCGACTAAGCCTCCCCAGGCCCCCGCGCGTGAAGACTCCCCCGACCAGTTCTCTCGCGATCTTCCTCTCTCCCTCTATATATATTACAACTCTTTCATAAACCCTAACCCTAACTCACCCTACTCTCATATCCTCCCAAATGAGACTGCGCCGCCCAGCCAAGCCACCTCCAGCCACCCGAAACTGACCCGGACGACCGCGACCTCGTGCACAACCCCGCGCACTACAGTTTGGACAGCGAAGTAGCCCTGTTCAGGCTCTATTTTCCGTCACCACGCTCAACCAAACTCGACCCCGTCTTCACCGGTACATTTACCACTTAACCCTCTTCAATATCTGTATGATAGTTAACCTTGAACAGTGCGTAACCCTAGGCGAAAATAGCGTCCAAGTTGACAGAAAAAGATAACTTTTTGGTATATCAAAAACCTGCGGTAAACTACCTATGTTCCCGGATTCGTATCTTCCACCACAGAGAACCAAATTCAAAATTTCTTTTTTGGTATGCGGAGACCACTTGAGCTAGTTTAATTTCTGTAAATTATATTAAATTATTAACTGCTGTATGTAGAATTAAATTTGTTGGAAAACCTAGAAAACCTACTTTTTCCAGATTTCCAAAAACTGCGAAACAGAGCATGCCCTGCCAAACGGGACTGTCCCGTCGTGTACCAAGTGTACCAAGGTGCGCGCAGTATACCCGAACACGTGAGATTTTATAGAAACTGATTCGAACGCGTGTGCGCGTCAGAATCATTCCGTATCCGCGGACAATCCCCGTGTCGTAACTTTTGCGAAAGCCCTGCGCATTTTGTGCAAGCTCGTCAGATTGCGACGAAACTTGCGCCACTGGACTTGTGGTAACGTGCTGGCCCTGTGACCCAAATTTTACGCAATTTTGAGACAGTTGACCAAGTCGCCAATTGGCGGGTCCCACGGTTGACTTTTTGGGCAAAATTGTGTTCGGCTCATCGGATTCCATATTTGGATATACCGTTGAGTTCGTACTGATATTTAGAGTTTTTTTGACCTATAATTTATCCCATTTAGAGACTGTTACCCTTGACATACTTTTTGGTGCAAAGTGGGCCACACGTGGACCCCACTTTGACCCGAAATTACCGTTTTATCCCTGTGTCCAAATTGGACGAAAGGGAAGTGCTTTCTAGATATTTTGCTTATTTTGTGAATGTTGGTGATGTCTATTTTAGCATCCGAAGACATTTATTCTGAGGCCATAGCTTCTGATCCTGTGTGTTGGACTTCTGGACGTTACACTTTGCAACTTTCTTACCAGGCAAGATACCTTGCCAAATTGCTTACAGTACTTTGCATGATATTTATATTTCTGTATATTCATTACATTTTTGTATATTTCTTGAATGTGTAGTTTTCTTTCAGTCATTACTATGTATTTGATATGTTGACACACATGGCACTTAGTATCATGAGAGGACAATCAGTAGGCGTATGGGCTTTAACCACTCTGGTAAACCGTAGTAACTAGCACGTACCATGGTGGTCGTGTTCGATGGTCGCTACCCCCGAGGATGTCGATTGATGGAGTCCGAGGGTCGCTACCCCCGAGGTATGTCGGCTGATGATGTCCACTGACGTGTGTGTGAGTTGTGAGGCTTAGATCGAGTAGCCTACCCTTGCCCATACGTCGAAAGGTTGTCCTCATTGCATTCATATAGATTGTCTTATACAGCGTACTTATATATTTTCAAACATTATGCATGTCTACTATATTCAAATTGGCTTGCTTCTATGCATCTTGTTACGTCCCTCTGAGGATTTGGCCCTTCCAGGTGTCGCTGTTCTTGAGTATTCGCAGGAGCGCAGATTCGGATGGTTACATATGTTTAGAGGATGTCTTCTCTTCGAGCCCCGTGGTCGTTAGCTGGTATTCTTATATTGTATTTATTGTGTTGTACTTTTCCATTCGAGTTGGTAGTGGATTTGTTTCCATCCAACTACCATCCTTAGATACTTATATTAAGATCTAGTTTCATAGATAATGGTTATTTATTTATATTTGATTTTCGTGGATGAGATTTAGATTATACCCTGTGACTTGTGACATATGTTTATACCACTTGTGGATTGATATTCATATTACAGCGTACGTGTGGATTTTGGTTTCCATATATTGGAGTTGCCATATCCATACGGCTGGCATGCTTACGTGTCATAGTCATACGTATTTTTGGGACTGGGGCGTGACACGAGCAGCCACCATCACCCTTCCCCGCCGAGTCTCTACCCCACGCAGCTCCCTCGAGCAGCCCGACCTTGACGCCTGAACTCCCACCGCCCATGCAGCTTTCTTCCCCACCTGAACATGACCCCTTCCCTCGACACCTGACTTCTCGAGCCGCCGGGCTCGACCTGTACACCACCCTCTTCAACCCGCAACCATGCCGGACCCCGCCAGAGTCGACAACAGCTGTACTTCATCATTACCATCATCATTACCATCATCATCACTATCATCATCACCTTCATCATTACCATCATCATTACCATCATCATCACCATCATCATCACCTTCATCATCACCATCATCATCACCTTCATCATTACCATCGTCGTCACCATCGTCATCGTCGATCTCGTGCGTGCCCTTTAAGGTTCGTAGCACCCTCTTCGATCACGCGCACCCCGAGGTTCGAACCTATTTCCCCTTCTTTCATATTGTGTATATGTGCATGTGTGAATAGTGTAGGGTTTAGCATATCGTTTCATGAAGGTTCAGTTTAGTTGATGTGATTGCAGACCGTGTTGGTTAACCTAGTGACCAGTTGCGTGTGCGTGCGTGTGTGTTAATAACAAATATATATATATATATATATATATATATATATATATATATATATATATATATATATATATATATATATATATATGGATGTTTTTATATAAGTAATTATATGCTAGTAACAGTTATGACTATATATGTATTTACACTGTATGACCCTTGTGTTAATTAGTATTTACGTTGACCATGTGACCCTGAATATTAGTGAGTTGACTGCCTTATGTACACTGACGTACTGGCGAGACACATGTTAGTGAGTCAACTGTCTGATTTTGTACAACATCAAAGACATAACGCTCGTGCATTTAGGCGTACACTTGACCCTGCTAGTTGACCAGTACCCCCCTGCCTTGCGTAGTTTCTGAGTTTAGTGTAATCGTGTTTGTGTGTGTGCTAGTGTAGCGACTGATGCTATATTGTATTGTATTATATATATATATATATAGGACCATTGGATCGTCCCGTGAGACTTCGAGAGCAGGTTATTGGCACTCGCAGCTTGAGGACCCAGGCAAGTATACCTTGTCTTATTGTACTGTTTAAATTCAGTTATTATTTAGCTGCATGTTTTATTATTTTAATATTATAATTGTGCACGTCCGAGAAAGACTTGGGTGCAGTCAACGAAGGCGTTGACGTTAGGACTTGTGTCTGACCTAGTATCTAGTGGACCCACCTAAAGTTATGGAGTTATCAATATGACTCCCCAGGCCTTGACACGTATCATTACACGTCACAGAGTGAGTTCATGTAGGGACGCGTGCTTTATACTCGATTGGACATCGGTGTGAGCAGCACGTGTGACGATATTTAGCTTAGTTGTATATTTTTTAGTGACATGCATTATAGTACGAGATGTCCATATTGTATTCGCGACATGTACATTGGCATTGGGCAGGGAGGACGACTAGTAGGCGTATAGGACACCCACCTCCTTTATACAGATACCGCGTTCTTCGGAGCGATACGAACGTATATATTTATGCAGATACCGCGTTCTTTAGAGTGTTGGACGTTACTTGTTGTTTTGCAGATACTACACTCTAAAGAACGTTAGACGTTATTTATACAAATACCACGCTCCTCGGAGCTGGACGTTATTATATTGCAGAGTGCCCTTGTTATGGGGGCATATATGGCATATACTAGCCAATCACGGTGATTGGTGAATTATGTCAACATATGTCTAGCCTACACTTTCCATACGCACTAAGTTGTCCTCAAATTGCATTCACTTAGCCGGTTAGTTCACCCTCAAATTTTTACAGTATTTACTTTATGGCATGTATATTTGTATCTTGTTACGTCCCTCTGAGGACCTGGTTCCCTTCTAGGTTAATTATGAAATTTGCTAGATATTTGATCTAGTGGAGTGTGGACATCTTTGCAGGTATCTTTACATTTCCAGCTATTACAGTTATGTACTACTTTCTATTTTGATTCTGATTTTATAGCCTAGTGTTTATATGCCTATATTGTTCTTTCTGGTCTATTCGAACGTATGTATTATTGGGTTGCAGACTGATGATGCGTATCGTTCTTTTTTGAGATTATTTACTATGGATTGGGATTTAGTTTACTTGTTGTATGTTAGAATTAGATTATCAACTGGATCACTTGACCGTGGACAGCGTAAGTGCACTTCGTCGGGTCCATTAAATTGGAAAGCCTTACAGAGTTATACCAGCTAGCCATTGCCACGTGTCTGGTCTCACGTATTTTGGGACTGGGGCATGACAATTACAGTACCATCTAGGGAAGGACAACATAGTCGCTGATGTCTTGAGCAGGTATCCAGTGGTTTTGTACTTGACTACGGACATATATTTATTAGTCGATATTGAGAGCTTGGGTATTGAGGTGCTGGTACCTGGTGTCAAGATGCATATGTGGGGATTGAAGTTACAGTCTGAGTTGATGGAAAGGATTCGAGCTTTGTAGTATGATGATGAGTCTCTGAGGAGCATCAGAGCACAGGTTCGGATAAGATTATCTAAGGACTTTACTATTGCTGAGGATGTATCACTACGACACAGTACCATATTGTGTGTGTCAAGTGGGACATTACGCGAGGAGGTTCTTCAGGAGGCGCATCGATCGCAGTACTATATACATCCAGGTGCCAACAAGATGTATATAGATCTGAGAAAGAATTTATGGTGGTATAGCATGAAGCGGGAGGTGGCGTGCTTCGTATCCAGATGTTTAGTGTGCCAGCAGGTAAAGGCAGAGAGGTAGAGGCCAGGTGGTTTACTTTAGCCTTTACCTATTCCAGAGTGAAAGTGGGAGCATGTTACTATAGATTTTGTTTCAGGACTTTCGCGTTCTCCAAGAAAAAAAGACGCAATTTGGGTCATCGTAAACAGGTTGACCAAATTGGTCCACTTCTTACCATTTAAAGTGGGTACGTCTACTTTGAAGCTAGCGGAGATGTATGTACGACAGATTATCAGATTGTATGGAGTTCCTATGAGCATTATCTCAGATCGGGATAGTCGCTTCACATCCCACTTCTGGAGGAGTTTGCAGGTTAGCTTGGGCACCCAACTCAAATTCAGTACCGTATATCACCCACAAACAGACGGACAATCGGAGAGGACTATTCAGACTCTTAAGGATATGCTTCATACTTGTATTTTAGATTTTAAAGGCTCTTGGGAGGATCATCTTCACCTGGTAGAGTTTGCTTGCAATAACAGTTACCATGCCAATATCGAGATGTCACCATTGGAGGATTTTTATGGACAGTGATGTCACACTCCTCTATCTTTGGATGATGTTTGCGAGTGAGCCTTGTTGGGACCAGAGATGATTGTTGATGCAGCCGAGAAGGTGAAGCTTGTAAAACCCCTAATTTTTAAAAAAACGTATAAATTATTTATTTAATCATTTAATTTATTTATAGTATTTATCAGTTATTAGAAAATATAGAATTTATTGGGTTTAATTATTAGGTAAATATTTAGCTAGATGTTGTGGAGCAAGGCTATTATTTTTATTATTTTAGAAAATCACGGTGGAAGGATGAAAGATTATTTTTATGTACAAATATAAATTTTTTGGAAATTATATATATATATATATATATATATATATATATATAATGGATTATTAATAAATAGAAAAGAAAAAGGAAAATAAATTAAAGCAAATAAACCTAAACACTAAGCCCCTTCCTAAACCCTAACCCATTTCCTAAGCCCAGTAGCTAACCCCTTAGCACCCGCTGAAGCCTAAGGCTTCTAAGCAGCAGCAGCCGCGCGAGTAAAGCCCCCCCTCGGTTCTTCTCTCCATCTATATATATATATAAACCCTAACCATAAACCCTTACTCAAATCCGCAGACCTTGATCCGCCACAGCCGCCGACCGCCGCCGAAGCCCGCACCGCCGCTCGCGCCGCGTCCGCGACCCGCGAGTACCCACAGAAATTTACAACAGCGTACCCCTGTTCAGGCGCTGATTCCTGTTTCATCGCTCGATCAAATTTGACCCCGTCTTCACCGGTATGTTCACGACCCATCCCTTTTTCAACTCTATGTATTAGTTTCCTCTGAACAACGCGTAACCCTAGGTGAAAACCGCGACCAAGTTAGAGAAAAACTACAACTTTAATTTCAAAAAAACTGCTGTAATGACCCATGTTTACGGACTCGTATCTCCCACCACAGAGATCCAAACTTAGATTTTCTTCTTGCTATGTGAAGACCATGTAAACAAGATTATTTTCTGTTAATTATATTATTTTATTTGGTGTTATATGCAGAATTAAACTGGATTAAAAATTATAAAAAACCTGTTTTTGAACCATCAAAATTTGTGATACGGAGCGTGCCCCGCCAAACAGAACCGCCCCGTCGCATACCAATTACACCGAAAGGCGCGTATGGTATGTCCAAACGTGTGGGTTTTACAGAAACTGATTCGGACGCGTATGCGTGTCGGAATCAACCCATATCCGCAAAAAGTTCCTATATCGTAACTTTTGCAAAATACCGTACCATTTAGTGTACGCTTGTCAGAATATGACGAAACTTGCGCCACTGGACTCATGGTATCGTGCTGGTCTTGTGACCCAATTTTCATGCAATTCTGAGATGGTTGACTATGTCGTCTATTTGTGGGCCCTACGGTTGACTTTTTGGGCAAAATTGTGTTCGGCTCACCGGAATCCAAAAATGGACACACCATTGAGTTTATACTAACGTTTAGAATTTTTTTGACCTATAATTTGTCTCATTTAGAGACCTTTACCACTGGCACGCTTTTGGTGCAAAGTAGGCCACATGTGGATCCCGCTTTGATCCAAAATTACCGTTTTGCCCCTGTGTCCAAATTGGACGAAAGAGTAGTATTTTCTAGCAATCTTGCTGATTTTGGAAACGTTGGTGATGTCTATTTAAGCATCCGGAGACGTTTATTCAGAGGCCTTAGTTTCTGATCATGTGTCCTTGACATCTGGACGCTTACACTATACAGATTGTTTGCCAGGCAAGTATACCTTGTCATTGTACTGTGATTTATATTCCATATGTTGCATACATCTTATTTCTATTTATTTAGTTCATATATTTTAACTACTATATAAACTGTGCGTCTATGGAAACTTGGGTGCAACGATGGTGACGTCGTATTCTGTTTTTATTATGTATATGCATGGACCTACTTTATGAGACCACCCCATTATCATGAGGCATTCTTATGTTTCATTGCCCATAACACTGTTCTTATACGAGTGTGAGTCACATGTAGGACACAGACTTGCATACTCGGCTGGCCACTGGTACGTATAGGTCGTACGACGGATAGGGATAACTGCCGATAGAAACTTTGCATGCTAGTAGACCTGGCAGTTATTTAGAGATATCATCGTGTCATGGATGTGAAATGCTTAGAGCATGGGGTGGGAAGAACAACAAGTAAGGCATTTGGGCTCCTTTGCACTTTTCTTGTGTAACCCGTACGCTCCGTTGGAGATGCGCAGTCATGATGACCACTATATATTATATATTATCAGGCGGCCTCTACTGTTCAAAAGGCGACATGCTTTGTAAGCCCCAATCTCCAAGAGAATTATGCCAATCCTATTTTAGCCAGATAGCCCATATGTTGGAAAGTTGTTCTCAACTGCATTCACTTAGATGGTTAGGCGACCCGTTAGATATTTATTTTCAGTACTTTATTGGCATATTTATATGTATCTTGTTACGTCCCTCTGAGGACCTGGTACCTTTCCAGATATAGATGGGCATGAGTATCCACAGGAGTACGGACCCGGACCTGACGCTTCTTATCAGACTGAGGAGGTCTTATCTTCAGAGTATCTTTGATCCATTGCAGCTGATGGATATTCTAGTTGCTTTTCTTGTTGGACATTTATTTTATATTAGAGTTGACCTCTTCTCTCTTTTAGTAGTTTTAGTATAGTCGATTTGCAGTGGATTTATTTCCATCTGACTATCATATTTTGAGACTTCCTATTTGATATTCAGTTATTTATTCCCATTTATTTATTTATTTGTGCTAAGGATGAAATATAGATTGCGTGTGACTTGTTGACAGTATATTACCACTGGTGGATTTGATATTCATGTACAGCGTACGTGTTTATGGTTTCTATATATTGGAGTTCGTATACATACGGCTGGCGTGTTACGTATTCCTAGTCCTACGTATTTTGGGACTGGGGCGTGACATATTTTTAGTGGTGGCCCATGCAAGTTTAGAATATATTGTCTCGGTTACGTTACTATACCGAACAAGCATGCGTATAGGAATAGAGTATAGGATCTCATCCACGCTTGACTAAAACTCATCTTCCCTTTCAACTATCATGTTTAAATGCTTGCATCCTGTTTTATTCCTGTACTCCTTCTAATCGTTTCGCCCACCACTTGTAGAGAGATGGATATGTGTAGTGAATGTACTGCCGCCGATGGCAACGCACCTTCAGGAGTCAATGACCAAACTCGAGGGGAGACCTCGACGACTCCTAGACTTCCTGGACCGGATGGACAGACTTACAATCCAGTTCCATCTAATCCTTCCGCATTACCTAATAGGACTTTTCTAGCTTCATCGATGCCACAAGATGGCCAGACACAGCTGTTCCAATTATTCTAAATTATGATGCAGGAACAGAGACAACAGGCAGCCAAACTAGATGTGGAGCAGAGGCAGCAAGCAGCAGAGCAGAGGCAAGAATTTTTGGCAAAACTTGAGAGAATGGCTGCACAGGTAACTGTACCAGCACAGGCACTAGTTCCAGTACCGCAAACTAGAGTTCGTTCGGTCAAGGACTTTATACAGATGGGTCCCAAGATGTATAAAGGCACTGAAAACCCAGAGGAGAATACAAACTGGATTACCCACACTCAAAAGTTATTAGAAGCATCGCAGCTACCTATAGATCTATGGATGATAGGCGTAAGGACGCTGCTAGATGGTAACGCTCATCACTGGTAGAAATCAATGGAGCACCAGTTGGGTACATATCAGACTTGAGAACAATTCTTAGAGTTCTTTGAGAGGAAGTACTCCCCGGACACGGTAAGGGATGCGTTGTACGATCAGTTTCTTCATCTGGAATAGGAGAACAAGACAGTTGACGAGTATGATGCAGAGTTTAGTCGCCTTAGTAAATATGGCGCTGCCCTGATACCGAATGACTTAGTGAAGGCTAAGAGATTTTACCGCGGGCTGACTCAGGAACTCCAATACTACACTAGCTCGTAGTCCCGGATCACTTATGCTAAATTATTGACAGAAGCTAGATTATAAGAGACCACCAGCAAGGGAAAGGGAGGTCAACTAAGGACACAACAAGGACCAGCAAGAACACAGCAAGGACCAACAAGGACACAACTAGGAGGGCCTATCAGACGTCCTTTGGCACAGCTGTCACTACCACGTTCCGAAAATAGGGGTATTTTTGACTTTTTATAATAATTAATATTATTATAGTTACAATTTAGTAATTGCGTGATAGGTATATTAATCTAAATAATTATGTGAGATGTGTAATTAAATATAATTATATGCAGTGTCCATTTATTTGAGCTAGCAGACTTGACCTAGAAGCCCAGTAGATGAAGACCTGTCCAAATTGTGGAATTCTGTATTTGATTGATTTAATTAGAATTTAATTCTTGGAGTTTGTAATTAATTACCGTATTTTATTTAATATTTTTGCGCATTGCCTTTGCTTCGATATTTGGAGCGCTATCCTGACTTTTGTCTTCCAACAAATTTCACAATCTTGCCCTAGACATGCCCGCCTTCCATTCTGCTATTTTTGCAACTCATAATTATGCTCTCTGTGCATTATTTCTAGCCGCATAAAAATCGTCGCGGACGTTATTTAATAAATCCCTATTTTGTATCATTGTGCGTTCCAATTGAAATTGGAGACAATCTTGACCTATTTTTCGTGCGGCCCAAATTAGGGTAATATCCTGTTCTGAGTCTACTTCATTATTGGTATTAATGACCTGACCTGATTTTGGCCCCATGTACTCCTAATTAATTTTAGAACACAACTTGCATTTATTTCTAATTAAATTGAGGATACTATTTAAACCAATTCTAAAAATTCCAATTTAATTCCAGTGCCCTGCAAATGGAGTCCATACCAAACTTATAGCGCCCCTGACCCTACAAAACACCGGACACCGAATCGCCTGCCAAATTTTCGTCATTTCATGCGTCTGTGCAAATACCTAAATTTAAGGGGGCTAATTTACAAATTGGCATTTTGGTGTCAACATCCATTTGTTAAAACCAATGAGGGAGCCCTATTAATTTTTAATCATCACCCTCATCCCCACATGAAGAAACCTCATGTCAAATCTGGACCCCTCATTTAAAGGGGGTCAATTACCACCCTTGATTTCACAACACCCTCTCTCTCCCTATATAATGTCTTGTCCCATCAAACCCTAATCCCTAGAAAACCTAGGTAGCACACCTCCCCAAGCCCCCTAACCGTAGCTCTCTTTCTCTTCCTCATTTTTCTTTTCATTTTCTTCTTTTCTTCTTCTCTTCCTTCTCCTTCTTCCTTTCTCCTTCTTCTTTATTTTATTTGAATTCAAAGGAGAAGGGGGGGACACTGTTCACCCCCGCAGTTCCTGTTCACCCGGCTGTGCTCCTCCCTTCACCGACGGCCCCACTCTTCCCACGGTCAGCCTCTGACTCCACCTCCCCACCCTCCGGCTGCACCCCCGACGGAGCTCCTCCCCACTCCTTGCAGTCAGCCGGCATCCCACTGCTCCGGTCCTCCCTGCATCTACTCCGACATCTGAGCTCATCCTCTCCGGCGTAGCTCATTTCCCGGCGGCCCGCAGCAAGCCCGACTGCTCCTCCTCCTAATACCAGCCCCTTCCCCGACCGGTGACTAATCACCACCGCTCCAGTCATGCTCCTCCAGCCCGACCGAGACTCCCCAACTTCCCGAGCTCCTCCTCCCTGTACTCCGGCGACCGAGCTTCCCCTCCGGCCCGGCCATTTCCGGCCAGCCCGCTGTGAGTTCCTTCTCCCCCTCTTTCCTTCTTTATATATATATATATATATATATATATATATATATATATATATATATATATATATGTATATATATATATATATATATATATATATATATATATATATGTATAATTAATGTGTAGACATATACGCATATACGTATGAGCATATATTAATATATATATATGTATAGCATTTATTTATTTAATATTTAAACACATAATGTATAGTATATATATAATGTATTAGTATGGTTAATGTAATGTATTGATAAATTAATTAATGGGTATAATTAATGATGATATGTATATATATATGTACATGTATATATATTAAAATATGATTTATATATATATATATATATATATACGTATTCTAGTATGTATGATTAAATTGATATATATATATATATTGTATATATATTGGTTATTTTATATATATGAGATATCTAGTAAATAAAAAGCATATACTAGTACAAACTAAATTCATATATTAGTATGTTTAAGAATGATGTTGACAATATATATATGTATGTACTTTTGCACATATATGATATGTACGCATTTTGACATATGTTAATTATATATGTACGTATTTTGGAAAATGTACAACTATAGCAAGTAATTTATATTGGTATATATTTTAGATATATATATATTATGTTAAAATCTTTAGTATGTATACAAATATAAATATGTATTGTATTCCTTTCCATGAACTATGGTTATATAGATATACATACAAGTATTATTTATTATGTTTATATATATATACAAGTATTATTTATTTTAAAGTATATATTTTTACATATATCTATTATTGTAATGGATGGAAAATTTTATATATTAGTTAATGAGATGTTTATTTAAATATGTATCCCTACTAGATGACCCTAGTTGACTAGTGCCCTGCCTGGCATGGCCCTGAGGCCAGTGTTTATAGACTGTGTGTTAGGGTAGCACCTGATACAAGTGATATTGTGATATGTTTATAGGACTGTTGCTTCGTCCAGGAGATATTCTGGAACAGGACACCAATAAATACCAGCTAAGGACCCAAGGCAAGTACATTCTCTGATAATTTTCAATTCCTTGATAATTTCTATAAATTCAATAATCATAAAATGTTACATCTGAATCCTTGACACTGTGTTACACGAACTAGTATAGCTTGGATCTGCAGTCATGAGATGTTACATTGATTATCGTATTGACATTGTACACGACATGTATATTAGACATCGTACATGATAGATTGGACTTGCTCGTGTATCGTGACGTGTCATGGTTGGATCCACAGTACTAGTTGGGGGCGGGGAAGTAGTTAGTAAGAAATATGATCATAACCTCTTATTATAGTATAGAATAATGTAAGTGTTAATCATGCTCTTCACCCATGATTAGCCAGGCCCTATAGCTATCGTACATGTTCCCAAGTCGATCACATTTTGAAACTACTATTTCAAACACTTAAAATAGATTACAGTTCCCTATTTAAATCATATACTACATCACCCGTATATGATACTGTTCCTTATTCTTTTCATTTTCATACATGCATGGACCGTATCATATTGCCTATTGCCTGTCTCTTTACATTGCCTGTCTCTTTTTAATTGCTATTGCATTTATTTCACTGTCTTCTCAGTAGCTAGCATCACATGTTTATTGCTTTATAGTCCTTATCAATTTAATGGAACTGTTATTTGAGATTGTACTTTGCTCCTTCCTGACTAGAAACATTTTTCCAGACTATGCCTTAGAGGATCGGTAGCCAACACTTTATGGACCATATGGTGAGTAGCTGCACTTGGGCTTGATAGTTAGTTGTGATTCCGGGAGGTCTAGCCGGAATCACCAATCTTCTAGTTAGTTCTTTTAGTAGACTATTTGGTACCGGATTTGTCTCCGGCATTTTTATTAAGACTTGGATATTGTTGAGTTTGATTATTACTTTAGACTTGTGTTGTATTTAATTTTGTTTCGCTATCTTATCGTGCTGTAATCCTGTGATTGAGTATGTGTTCATTTTATTTGTGTCATCCGTGCCTCCTTATGGAGATTGGATGCTTGTGTGAGATTGGCTAGATAGTATCAAGACCTTGACAGCGTTCTACCGCCGATGCTGCGGCGTAGGCTGGACGTACTCGCGTACTCGTGCCCCAATTCCGGGTGCGGGTCGTGACACGTTTTTAGTGGTGGCCCATGCAGGTCTGACTTCGCGAGTTGTACGATGTCATAGTAGTGTGGCATCTTTGTTACACTATTGCGTGCCTGCGAAAGGATCTAGGACATAGGATACTAGGACGAGAGCGAATACTCAATCACAAATCCTTGAGAGATTCCTGGGATGACCCCTGAGAATCTTGTTATAATTTTTAATTTAAAATCATTTCCTTGTTCCGTCAATTCTTACTTATTGATATTGAATTTGATTGTTGTTGATTAGTTATTAAGTTAGGATTTTGGTTCCATTGTAGGGTTTGATTTCATATCAAGATGAATTTGCAGACTACTTTATGGTATTAACTGATGACGCATGTCGATGAGGACAGTAAAAATGATTAACATTAGAGCTATTGGACTACAGAAGGTGGATTTAAATTTTAAATTGAGGATTGAAAATGAATTTCAAATTCTTGAATTTTGAGAAGTTGAGATATTGTCATTAAAACTTTGAGGAATTCAGATTCAATTTGATGAACCTAGACAAGCTATAAGGATTTTTGGAATTGATAAAATTTTTACTTCAGTATTTAGATAATTGATCTTGAGGGAAGTATATGCATTTTACTTAAGAAATTTATTCGAGGAGTTATTTTGAGAAATTTTATTTGAGGATAGGATTTTATAGTGGAAGAGATATATTAGTATATAGATGAGGTGCATATGTAAGGATATGTTGGCTTGAGCATGATTGAGATTTCACTGCCAACTGGCTTAGGTGTTCATCTAGGATTGTATTGGAGAGAGAGCAGTACTTAGTACTAGTGACAAGGATAACTAGTATCAACGATTACAGTAGGTAAGGAAGCTAGCAGTGAGTGTGCTTGTGGTAGAACTATGGTACTTAGAGGGATAGAGGTATCAGACCTTGGATGTATCTTTGACCTGTGCAATCACAACTAGGAATGTTATTCCAATCTATTTATCTTGAATGTTGCTTCTTTAGAACTGTACTGTCCTTCCTTGATGATATCGCATTTTTGCCTAAATTGATTCTTGGGGATCTGTCTTCAGGATGTCGCCGCAGACACGGTCTATGAGAGCGGGAACATCAACTTTAGAGGGGTCTGCCACCTCTCCACCTGAGGGACAGACAGTAGTAGTTCCTCCTACATCTCCGGTACACGTAGGAGTGTCTGCACTTTTCGGGGATCCTCCTCCCCCACCTGCTCAGAGGATTGCCGCAGCTGTGACGGACAACCTTCCTCCTCCACCGACTCCGATTCCCGGAGGTTTGCCCATTGATGGGACACAAATGTTTACCTTGATCCAGGGCATGGTAGATGCCCAGAGAGTGACGGCAGATGCTCAGCGAGTTCAAGCTGAGGCTCAGAGGGTGCAAGCAGAAGCGCACCAGGCACAAACCGAGCTGATGAGAGAAAACATGGAGAATGCCCATCAGGTGACTCTCTAAGCTTTGGAGAGAGTAGCACAGTACCAGCAGTTTTCTGGCCAGCAGCAGAGATTAGACACTATAGTGGACTTCAAAAGGATGATACCTCGAGAGTTCAAAGGCACCGAAGGGATACTCTACGCTGACGACTGGCTAGAGGATATAGAGAGGAGCCTGCGATTGACCCAAATTCCGGAGAACTTGCAGATAGAAGCCGCTGGCAGTCAGATGTTCGATATCGCACTCACGTGGTATCGCACGGAGCCGAGAATTACTGCACAAGGACTTACTTGGGAGACCTTCAAGGAACTCTTCAAGGAGAAGTTCTTTCCCGACGTGGCATTGGGAACCTTGGAAAGTCAGTTTCATGACTTAGTTCAAGGAAACATGTCGGTCGACGAGTACGCTGCAGAATTCTATAGAATGAGCCATTTTGCATCATCTATGATTCGGGACCCAGGAGATCGAGCCCGGAAATTTAGAAAAGGGCTGACGAGAGAGATTAGGTCACGCACTTCTGGTCGTCGTACCGCTACCTTTGAGGCTATCTTGATGGATGCTCAGATTGCAGAAGAGGATCTGGATCTCAGGCCTAAGAGGAGTCATAATACTTTTGGAGATACGAATGGTAGCACAGGACCAGCCAAGCATCCCCGTATTCAGCACCAACAGCAGTACCCAGTACCATTTCATAGTCAGCAACAACCATGGACATTTCAGCATCCACCGCAGTACCTAGCACCAGTTCCTATCCAGAAACATCCATGGGCGTATCAGTATCAATAACAGTACCAGGCACCAGTCCGTGTTCAGCAGAATCAGCAACAGCCTCCGAGAGAGATACGGCAGACTTGTCATTTCTGTAAGAAGCCAGGTCACCTTTGGGAGAGCTGTAGAACGAGGCTAGGACTTTGTTTGCACTGCGGCGCTGCGGGACATCGAGTAAGGGATTGTCTTCTAGCTCCTTATCTTCCCGGCCAGCGCGCAGCTTCAGATTATAGAGATCCAGTTAGGCTACCTGTGGAACCGCATAATGCTCAGCACCCGCGAAGGGAACCACCCTAGCAGGGCGGGGCAATTGCGATGACGATCGAGGAGACCGATACTGCAGGTAATGTGTTAGCAGGTTCTGTTCTTTCCTTTCCTCTGTTCCTCTCTATTTTGATTGATTGATTGATTCCTTAATACAAGTTGTATGCATGATTTTCTTGTTATAATGTAGTTAGTAGTACCCCTGATATAGAGACTGCAATACCATGACAAAGACACCATGACCGTACATATTCCCTTAGGTTACATTTTGTGTGATTGTAGGAAGATTTTCCTAGACCATGATTATCGGGGTTGACCATGACGAAGATTCATGAAGGGGATATGACTTGACAGGAGAGACAAGATGATTAAAAATTCGAGGATAAGCATCGATTTAAATAAAGGGCCAAGAATTTAACATGGCATAATTTATGATTTATTAATTCCAGGAAGATTATGACATGATTAAATTGGTTATAAAATTTGGAAATTTTGGGAGATTATCATTATATTTATTTGGTTACAAGTTATGAATTTTAAAATTTTATAGTTGGATGTCGCATTTGGAGAATCCCTAAGTATCGTATTGTTGAGTATTTTGAGGAAGAGGAAATCGAGAAATAAAATTATTGATGGACTAAATGTTTGAATTTAAACTTTTTGGACGAGATTTCATTTTATATACGAGCATTGATTAAAATCAAATTTGAGGAGTGGATATTAAATTCTGAGTATTGAATTATTAACTCAAAACTTTCAAGGAAAATTTTTAAAAAATGGACTTTGATTTTATTTCGAGGATTTTTCCGGAATGCAATAATTTCAGAATTTTTGAAAATTGTGAAAGGACATTGGGGATTATTACCTGATTTCGTGATTTATAAATTTAAACTTTGAGGGAAAATAGTAATGTGTATGAATAAATGCTACTTTGAGGATTTTGAATTTCGAGGACGAAATTCTTTTAAGGAGGGTAGACTTGTCACTACCACGTTCCGAAAATAGGGGTATTTTTGACTTTTTATAATAATTAATATTATTATAGTTACAATTTAGTAATTGCGTGATAGGTATATTAATCTAAATAATTATGTGAGATGTGTAATTAAATATAATTATATGCAGTGTCCATTTATTTGAGCTAGCAGACTTGACCTAGAAGCCCAGTAGATAAAGACCTGTCCAAATTGTGGAATTCTGTATTTGATTGATTTAATTAGAATTTAATTCTTGGAGTTTGTAATTAATTACCGTATTTTATTTAATATTTTTGCGCATTGCCTTTGCTTCGATATTTGGAGCGCTATCCTGACTTTTGTCTTCCAATAAATTTCACAATCTTGCCCTAGACATGCCCGCCTTCCATTCTGCTATTTTTGCAACTCATAATTATGCTCTCTGTGCATTATTTCTAGCCGCACAAAAATCGTCGCGAACGTTATTTAATAAATCCCTATTTTGTATAGTTGTGCGTTCCAATTGAAATTGGTGACAATCTTGACCTATTTTTCGTGTGGCCCAAATTAGGGTAATATCCTGTTCTGAGTCTACTTCATTATTGGTATTGATGACCTGACCTGATTTTGGTCCCATGTACTCCTAATTAATTTTAGAACACAACTTGCATTTATTTTTAATTAAATTGAGGATACTATTTAAACCAATTCTGAAAATCCCAATTTAATTCCAGTACCCTACAAATGGAGCCCATACCAAACTTATAGCGCCCCCTGACCCAACAAAACACCGGACACCGAATCGCCCGCCAAATTTTTGTTATTTCATGCGTCTGTGCAAATACCCAAATTTAAGGGGGCTAATTTGCAAATTGGCATTTTGGTGTCAACATCCATTTGTTAAAACCAATGAGGGAGCCCTATTAATTTTTAATCATCACCCTCATTCCTATATGAAGAAATCTCATGTCAAATCTGGACCCCTCATTTAAAGGGGGTCAATCACCACCCTTGATTTCACAACACCCTCTCTCCCTATATAATGTCTTGTCCCATCAAACCCTAATCCCTAGAAAACCTATGTAGCACACCTCCCCAAGCCCCCTAACCGTAGCTCTCTTTCTCTTCCTCATTTTTCTTTTCATTTTCTTCTTTTCTTCTTCTCTTCCTTCTCCTTCTTCCTTTCTCCTTCTTCTTTATTTTATTTGAATTCAAAGGAGAAGGGGGGGACACTGTTCACCCCCGCAGTTCCTGTTCACCCGGCTGTGCTCCTCCCTTCACCGGCGGCCCCACTCTTCCCACGGTCAGCCTCTGACTCCACCTCCCCACCCTCCGGCTGCACCCCCGGCGGAGCTCCTCCCCACTCCTTGCAGTCAGTCGGCATCCCACTGCTCCGGTCCTCCCTGCATCTACTCCGACATCTGAGCTCATCCTCTCCGACGTAGCTCCCGGTGGCCCGCAGCAAGCCTGGCTGCTCCTCCTCCTAACACCAGCCCCTTCCCCGACCGGTGACCAATCACCACCGCTCCGGTCACGCTCCTCCAGCCCGGCCGAGACTCCCCAACTTCCCGAGCTCCTCCTCCCTGTACTCCGGCGACCGAGCTTCCCCTCCGGCCCGGCCATTTCCGGCCAGCCCGCTGTGAGTTCCTTCTCCCCCTCTTTCCTTCTTTATATATATATATATATATATATATATATATATATATATATATATGTAGCTAATGTATATGTATTGTATGTATAATTAATGTGTAGACATATACGCATATACGTATGAGCATATATTAATATATATATATATATATGTATAGCATTTATTTATTTAATATTTAAACACATAATGTATAGTATATATATAATGTATTAGTATGGTTAATGTAATGTATTGATAAATTAATTAATGGGTATAATTAATGATGATATGTATATATATATGTACATATATATATATTAAAATATGATTTATATATATATATATACGTATTCTAGTATGTATGATTAAATTGATATATATATAAATATATTGTATATATATATTGGTTATTTTATATATATGAGATATCTAGTAAATAAAAAGCATATACTAGTACAAACTAAATTCATATATTAGTATGTTTAAGAATGATGTTGACAATATATATATGTATGTACTTTTGCACATATATGATATGTACGCATTTTGACATATGTTAATTATATATGTACGTATTTTGGAAAATGTACAACTATAGCAAGTAATTTATATTGGTATATATTTTAGATATATATATATATTATGTTAAAATCTTTAGTATGTATACAAATATAAATATGTATTGTATTCCTTTCCATGAACTATGGTTATATAGATATACATACAAGTATTATTTATTATGTTTATATATATATACAAGTATTATTTATTTTAAAGTATATATTTTTACATATATCTATTATTGTAATGGATGGAAAATTTTATATACTAGTTAATGAGATATTTATTTAAATATGTATCCCTACTAGATGACCCTAGTTGACTAGTGCCCTGCCTGGCATGGCCCTGAGGCCAGTGTTTATAGACTGTGTGTTAGGGTAGCACCTGATACAAGTGATATTGTGATATGTTTATAGGACTGTTGCTTTGTCCAGGGGATATTCTGGAACAGGACACCAATAAATACCAGCTAAGGACCCAAGGCAAGTACATTCTCTGATAATTTCCAATTCTTTGATAATTTCTATAAATTCAATAATCATGAAATGTTACATCTGAATCCTTGACACTGTGTTACACGGACTAGTATAGCTTGGATCTGCAGTCATGAGATGTTACATTGATTATCGTATTGACATTGTACACGACATGTATATTAGACATCGTACATGATAGATTGGACTTGCTCGTGTATCGTGACGTGTCATGGTTGGATCCACAGTACTAGTTGGGGGCGGGGAAGTAGTTAGTAAGAAATATGATCATAACCTCTTATTGTAGTGTAGAACAATGTAAGTGTTAATCATGCTCTTCACCCATGATTAGCCAGGCCCTATAGCTATCGTACATGTTCCCAAGCCGATCATATTTTGAAACTACTATTTCAAACACTTAGAATAGATTACAGTTCCCTATTTAAATCATATACTACATCACCCGTATATGATACTGTTCCTTGTTCTTTTCATTTTCATACATGCATGGACCGTATCATATTGCCTATTGCCTGTCTCTTTACATTGCCTGTCTCTTTTTAATTGCCATTGCATTTATTTCACTGTCTTCTCAGTAGCTAGCATCACATGTTTATTGCTTTATAGTCCTTATCAATTTAATGGAACTGTTATTTGAGATTGTACTTTGCTCCTTCCTGACTGGAAATATTTTTCCAGACTATGCCTTAGAGGATCGGTAGCCAACACTTTATGGACCATATGGTGAGTAGCTGCACTTGGGCTTGATAGTTAGTTGTGATTCCGGGAGGTCTAGCCGGAATCACCAATCTTCTAGTTAGTTCTTTTAGTAGACTATTTGGTATCGGATTTGTCTCCGGCATTTTTATTGAGACTTGGATATTGTTGAGTTTGATTATTACTTTAGACTTGTGTTGTATTTAATTTGTTTCGCTATCTTATTGTGCTGTAATCCTGTGATTGAGTATGTGTTCATTTTATTTGTGTCATCCGTGCCTCCTTATGGAGATTGGATGCTTGTGTGAGATTGGCTAGATAGTATCAAGACCTTGACAGCGTTCTACCGCCGATGCTGCGGCGTAGGCTGGACGTACTCGCGTACTCGTGCCCCAATTCCGGGTGCGGGTCGTGACAACAGCAACAGCAGTACCAGCACAGAGCAGGACCATACCAGATTTTGGAGAAGCCCCACTGTAATTACTGTGGGAAATATGGGCATATTTCGAGAGACTGTCGGACTCGTTTGGGATAATGTATGAGGTGTGGTTCCAGACAGCATATGGCGAGAGACTGTACAATGTAGCAAACATTGACAATTCCACCGCCAATACAGAGGCTAGCACTTCCAGTACCGAAGCCAGTTCAACAGATGACTAGACCTGGAGCACCTCAACTTCCAGCAGTCGGAGGATTTCAGCGAGGACCACCGCTACCTACTCAGGAGGATCAGTACACGAGGGCCAGTCATGGGTTACCACAGAGGAATGGGCAAGCTTTTGTACTAGAAGTGGATGACTTGGATCAGGAGATTGATGTTATAGCAGGTATTACTCTTGCTTTTACTTTTTTTGCTGTGATATTATTTGATACGGGAGGCACCCACTCATTCATATCTTCTAGTTTTACTGCCAAACACAATATTGCTATTATACCTTTACCTAGTTGTGTTAGAATTCTCACCAGAGGGGGAGTTGTACCTGTTAGTCGAATTTGTAGATCGTGTCCTGTAGTAATTCATGGCAGAGAGATGAATGCCCGACTCTTAGTCCTCCCTATGCCAACTTTTGATATTGTGCTTAGAATGGAATGGCTAAGCAAGTACCACGCTTTCTTCGACTGTTTTGGAGGAAGCATTCTTTTTAAGGTACCAGGCCAGCCTGAACTTGAGTTTGCACGAGGATTCATAGAAGCCCTTAATGGTGTACAACTTATAATGGACGATGTTATCTATCATCCCATTATTTTAGAGTTTCAAGATATCTTTCCAGAGGAATTACCAGGCCTACCCCCAGACAGAGACGTAGAATTTTTGATTAAATTAGCACCAGGAGCAACACCCATAGCGTCGCATGTTTATAGATTGACGAAGAAGGAGATGGATGAGCTGAAGGCACAGTTGAAGGAATTAGAGGAGAAAGGTTTCATCCGACCAAGTGCATCACCCTGGGGAGCACCAGTGTTGTTTGTACCAAAGAAGGATGGGTCAGTGCTTATGTGCATTGACTATAGGGCCTTAAATACAGTGACCATAAAGAATAAATATCCATTACCATGAATTGATGACTTATTAATCAGCTTAGTGGAGCCAAGGTGTTCTCGAAGATAGACTTGAGATCAGGATATCACCAGGTAAAGGTACGGAAGCAGGATATCCCGAAGACCGCATTCAGGACTAGATATGGACATTACGAGTTTCTGGTCATGCCATTTGGGTTGGCCAAAGCTCCAGCTATCTTTATAGACTTAATAAAACGAGTAATCCATCAGTATTTGGACCAGTTCATGGTCGTCTTCATAGATGATATACTTGTCTATTCAAAGAGCCACGAGGAGCACGAGAAGCACCTACTGATCGTCCTAGAGACATTGAGGAGAGAGCACTTATATGCAAAGCTCAGTAAATATGAGTTTTTCTTGGACAGAGTTTTGTTTCTTGGATATGTCATTATGGGAGATGGTATTTCTGTTGATTCAGAGAAAATCTCGGCAGTCGAGATATGGCCCGTCCCTAAATCAGCATCGAAGGTGAGAAGTTTCCTTGGACTTGCGGTATATTACCGACGGTTCGTGGAGAACTTCTCAAGGACAACAACACCTATGACTTAGTTGACATGCAAGGATCAAGAGTTCGTATGGACCGAAGAGTGTCAAGCCACTTTCGAGGAGTTGAAGAAGCGACTGACCACATCACCAGTATTGACTATTCCATCAGGATCAGGAGGTTATGTGATTTACAGTGACGCATCAGGGAAAGGCTTGGGATGCATGTTGATACAGCATGGCAAGATGATTGCATATGCATCTAGACAGTTACGAGTGCATGAGAAGAATTATCCAACTCATGACTTGGAACTTACAGCCGTTGTTTTTGCTTTGAAGTTATGGAGACATTACTTATATGGGGAACGTGTGGAGATCTATACAGACCACAAAACCTCAAGTATGTCTTCACGCAGAAAGAGTTAAATATGAGACAACGTTGATGGCTTGAGTTGATAAAGGATTTTGAGATAGAGCTACATTATCACCCAGGCAAGGCTAACGTTGTAGCAGACGCGTTAAGCCGAAAATCAGCAGCTTACTTCTTGACGACGCAGAGGGAATTATTAGAGGACTTGCAAGATCTCGGTATAGAAGTGATATTACCCGAAGCAGATGGGATATTAGCCAATTTATAAGTACAGTCATCACTAGTAGAGAGGATTAAGGCAACATTGCCTACAAATGCCAGATTCAGGAGATTGAAAGAAAGGACAGAGGCCAGAGAACAGATAGGATTGCGCATTCATGATGACGGCATATTACGATATGGTGATCGTCTATATGTTTCCAATGGAGAGATTCGATAGGAGCTGATGGCAGAAGCTCATAGTTCGATATATTCTATTCATCCTGGAGGCACCAAGATGTACCGTGACTTACGATAGCACTTTTGGTGGCATGGGATGAAAAGTGAGATAGCTATCTTTGTAGCCAAATGTCTAGTATGTCAGCAGGTAAAGGCGGAGTATCAGAGAACAACAGGGTTATTGCAACCACTTTCGATTCCTGAGTGAAAGTGGGAGCACATCACTATGGACTTCGTCACGGGTTTTTCCAAGAGTCCAAGTGGAAGAGATACAGTATGGGTAATAGTGGATTGACTCACCAAGTCAGCCATTTCTTGCCTTTTAGAGTTGGCCAGTCTACAGAAGCTTTGGCTGACTTACACATGAGGCAAATTGTGAGATTGCATGGTATACCGGTCAGCATTATGTCAGACAGGGATTTGCGCTTTACATCGCACTTTTGGAGAAGCATGCAAGAGAGTCTTGGGACTCGTCTGAAGTTCAGTACATCTTATCACCCGTAGACAGATGGAAAGTTCGAGCGTACTATTCAGACACTGGAAGATATGTTGAGGGCTTGTATGTTAGACTTTGGAGGATCATGGGAGGACCACCTACATCTTGTGGAGTTTTCTTATAACAATAGCTATCAAGCGAGCATCCAGATGGCTCCGTTTGAAGCATTGTATGGAAGAAAGTGTAGGTCTCCCATGTGTTGGAGTGACATGGGAGAGCGTCAGATTCTAGGACCATAATTGGTAGTCAACACCGTTGAGACAGTGAAGAAGATACAAGGGCACTTGCGAGCAGCGCAAGACAGGTAGAAGCAGTGGGCAGACCTTCATCGTCGTCCCTTGGAGTTTAAAGAGGGCGATCATGTTTTCTTGAGGATATCACCTACTAGAGGCACTATTCGATTCGGAGGGCGTGGCAAGTTGAGCCCAAGGTATATTGGACCATTTGACGTACTAGAGAGAGTGGGAGAAGTGGCATATCGACTTGCGCTACCACCTTCACTTGAGGGAGTACATGATGTATTTCACTTATCATAACTCAGACGATATGTGGCAGACAGCAGTCATGTTCTCGACCATTTTGAGATCACCATTGGGTCGAGCTTGTCATACAAAGAGCAACCCATGGAAATCCTTGATCGTCGAGAGAAAGTATTGAGGAACCAGTCTATTCCCTTGGTCCGCGTGGCATGGAAGCATGGCGCGCCAGGAGAATCCACTTGGTAGCGCGAGGACGACATGCGCAAATGTTTTTCGTATCTATTCGTAGACCAAGGTATGAATTTTTTTTTTATTTATACCTTATACCATCCTTGACTTTCTACCTGGCTTAGTTTTAATTTCGAGGACAAAATTTTTATAAGTTGGGTAGAATGTAAAACTCCTAATTTTAAAAAAACGTATAAATTATTTATTTAATCATTTAATTTATTTATATTATTTATCAGTTATTAGAAAATATAGAATTTATTGGGTTTAATTATTTGGTAAATATTTAGCTAGATGTTGTGGAGCAAGGCTATTATTTTTATTATTTTAGAAAATTATGGTGGAAGGATGAAAGATTATTTTTATGTACAAATATAAATTTTATAGAAATTATATATATATATATTAATAAATAGAAAAGAAAAGAAAAGAAATTAAAGCAAATAAACCTAAACACTAAGCCCTTCCTAAACCCTGTAGAAGCATAAAAAATACGCTGAAGAGTTATACGCAGCATTTTAGTGCTGGGCAGCATAAAATATAACTTCAGAGCCGTCGGCGTACAACAGAGCTTTCTCGCTAAGCACAGCGTAAAATATAAGCTCAAGGACTATCCGCGTAATGCAGTATATCCAAGCTGCTTCAGCGTAAAAAGGGTGTTATACCGCCTTTATGGCGTAAAACTCATCCGTTTTTAATGCAGCATAGAAGTGTACGAGAAACGCTTCATATTCCTCGAATGAACCGGTCAAATCATGCAGTGAACCTGACGTCTGACTCCTGACAAAGAGTACTGCACGACTACCCAAACGACGGCTGTAATGATGGCGCGGCACAGCGACCCATACCGTCGTTTAGTGAAGTTTTCCTGATACAAAGTGCTTTTATGCATACAAGGGAATACGCTGCCTAGTTTTACACAGGCAGATGTGAGCTTTTTACGCTCCGCAGAAGACAAACAGACTGCCACGTCAAAAGTTGCTCATTCGTACAGAGCTCGAGGCACGTCTCTGCATTTAATGTTCAGAATGGTGGCAGATCTCCGAGACACGTCTCTGTATTTAATGCTCAGAATGGTGGCAGATCTCCGAGACACGGCTCTGCATTTAATGTCCAGAATGGTGGCAGATCTTCGAGACACGCCTCTGCATTTAATGCGCAGGATGGGGGCAGATCTCTGCATTTAATGAAAGAGATTTGATTATATCTCCAAAGACTGGGCAAGCCGTAATTTCGGCTAATACTTCCACATCATCACTTTTGCACATTATGCCATCAGGCTATTTTCAGCTATAGGAGCACGCTGTACGCTATCTCCTTGGAATATGCCACAGGCTATTTTCAGCTATGAGGAGCACGCCGTACGCTATCTCCTTGAAATACGCCAACTCAGGCTAGATTTGCATTGGTGCGTATTAAGGCTATTTGGTCCAAAATTTGCTCAAGGCCTCAGTCAAGGAAGGAGGATCAGCTATCTTCTACGCTAGCTACCCATCTATGCAGCATCATGCTTCTACGCCTACCCGGCCTCTACGCCAGTTTGATAACTATTTGGCTTCTACGCCATGGTGACAGTTATTGGCTTCTACGCCAACCTTTTCTACGCGAGGGATAACTACCTACGTGGATTTTATGCCATGATCTTCGCAGCAGTTATACGCATTATCTCATAATGGGACACGCGTCACACGCAGATTTAGAAGATCATTTATACGTGGGTAACGGTTATTGTAACCGTCGTGTAAAAAGTGCCATACTCTCCACTATACGGCTTCTACGCTGATTGGATGGTTACTGTCACTAAAACCCTATAAATAGAGACCTCTATCGACAGAGGTCCAGGGTCGAAAAACTCCAGGGTCGAAAACTCAAAGGTCGAGAGGTCGAAAACTCCAAGGTCGAGAGGACGAAAACTTGGAAAGTCAAAGAGAGAAGAATCCAGAGCTCAGACAGAGAGTAGTGATCAACGATTTTGGCATCGAGCATCCACTCCCTCTTGTAATCTGTGAAGCATCTCCTTCTTCTACGGCACTTTTTCATCATCGTGTGGTCCAAGGGACAAAGTGATCGACTACAGATCAGACTCCTATAGCAATATTTACCCAGATTAAAACTTTGTAGTTGACATCCTCGTATAGGATTAATTGTACTTCTTGTTTGTAAACCAAAGAACGGGTTTCGTATAAACCTTATTTTATTTTTTTCGTTTATTATCAAACACAAGATGGCGACTCTGCTGGGGACGTCTTTATCTTCTGAGGAGAAAGCAATTACTCAACACAATGCGGTATCCGTAGGATCCATGAAGAAGATCGTGGTCGTCCAGTTCGACCAGTCTGCCTACGAAGATATGCTTCGAGCAGGGGGTAGCTCTCACTCTCTCTCTGTTCAAGACAACAGGAAGCTGGGTCAGGTCTGGATGCCCAGGATATCCCCTACCATTCCTGCCGACTCTCCGATCTCTCAGACCAGCCAGGTTGTAGCTGCAAAACCTACGCGCTCCGCGCGTAAAGCTCTGTCTCCCGTCCGTGACGTGGCAGACAAAACTTCGGACAATGCCTCAGTGCTAGTCCAGAAGTCTACTATGCGCTCCGCGCGTAAAATTCTGTTTCCCGTCTGTGACATGGCAGACAAAACTTCTGACAATGCCTCAGTGCTAGTCCAGAAGTCTACTCCGTGCTCTGCACGTAAAATTCAGTCTCCCGTCTGTGACGTGGCAGACAAAATTTCTGACAATGCCTTAGCGCCAAATCAGAAATCACAAACGCGCTCTGCGCGTAAAGATGCATCTGCCCTCCGCAGAAAAGCAGATGATCCCTGCAATCTACGCAAAGGAAAGCAAGTGGCGGACTACTCGACTTCTCGGCCTTTACGCCAGCAAGAAAAGAATCTGCCCGCCCTCCGGATCACGCGAGGAGATGATGGCCGACTGAGGACCTCCTCAGCTTTACGCCAGCCTGAACAGAGCTCCAAATTATGCCAGGTGAAGCCCCTCAGCGTAAAGAAGACTCAATTTGTGGAAAGACACACTCCCCAGGGATTATCCGCTACCCAGATGGCCAACCTGTTGTATACGGGTGGCACAGGGAGAACTATGGTTCCCAACATCCGCATGCCGACTGATGTAAAAAAGAGGAACAAGCCATCTTCTTCTTCTTCTTCTTCTGTAAATCCTTCTGACTTGCGTGAGTATCTGATCCAGAAACGCGATGATAGGGGATCTTCCAGCATGTCTATTATGCCTCCTAGGGAGCACTATTGTAATAGTCATAGGATTGTAGTTAATTATTGCTGTTCTGAAGCAAAATGGTCGATTTTCGACCGGTTGAACTACTCTCTGTCTTTCCAGGAAGAAGAGCCCGCACATGCATCAGTGAACATGGCTTCACACATACCTAGAGGAAGGTCGAACTCAAGACGTCATCCCTCTAGAACTCCAAGCCAAAGGAGATTCAACAAGCTCCTTAAGAACGCTGAAGCTGGGGTGTTCCGAAACACCCGTTCGAGGTCACGACAACCGGCTTCGTACTCTTCTGATTCCGATACTGGGGGTCGCCGGTTTCCCGAATCAGATGCTGAAAGTATAGAGTCAACTTCTACAGAGACCTATACTAATCCTTCAATGACACCCAGGGAAATGGGAGTCTATGCCATTGGAAATGAACGCGAGGAAGCTTCCCCGTCGGGGAACACTGAGCAACGCATTGCTGTATTGGAGACATCTCTGAAGGAGATACAGTCCATGATGGAGAATATGCACCAGATGATGCTGACTCAACACACAGCTACTATGGCTCAAGCATCGGTCCCTCCAACTCAGATACGTGTGGGAGTAGACTTACCACCATCCAACGCAAATTAGGAGCCTGCTCTAGATCAAGAGTCAGCAGCTCCCCCACACCCCCACTCAGAGAATGTATTACCTCCTGTTGGAGTCGCGATACAACCGATCCCTCACCACTCCGCAGTCCTTCTACCGACTGAAGATCCGATGCAGGCAGTGCGGGAGTTGAAAGCCTAATTTGATGCCTTGAAGTACAAAGATCAGCTCAAGAAATTAGGAATCAACCAGCCTTACCCGGCTATCTGGGATGAGGTACCTTTCCCTCCTAAATACAAACCACAGACTATGGCATTATTTGAGGGAAAAACATCACCGAGTCAGTACATGAACTACTTCAGTATGATGACGGTGTTATTACAAGGGAATGATGCCCTCCTCACTTGAGTGTTCAAGGGCTGCCTCTCGGGAGTGGCTTATCAGTGGTACCGTAGTCTTGCGGACAACTGCATTACTTCCTTTGAAGACTTTAAGACTTTAATCTTTGCACGATTCTACGAGAAAGGGATGGACATGTCTATGTCCTCTCTCATCGAAGTGAAGCAGAAGGAAAAAAGAGAACGTTCGCACTTTCATCGAACGTTTTCGTCAAGCCACTTTGCAAATGCCTCCCGGAGTTCCAGACTCGGCATTGGTGGACATTTGCAGAAAGAACCTTCTTCCTGTGATCTCGGTGTTCACAGGACCATATCAGTTCCATGATTGGCCCTCTTTCATCATCTCAGCGGTAGCCGCTGAGGACAACAGTCAAAAGGCGCGTGATAATGGCATTATGATCTCTGCCTCTGATAGAGGCAAAAGGTCATCTTCCAACAGCGACCATCCCCGTGGGGCCAAAGGAAAAAAGCTCTGGCGATCAATACGTCCAGGCTAAAGACTGCGGCAACCACACAGACGAAACCTGGGACTTCCAGGCCCATTGAAGTGTACTCTTTCGACGACGACGATATTCCGAGCATATTCGAGTGTCTCGTCAAGAGCGACAAGATTACCCTTCCTGAGGTAAAATGGCCTAATGAAGTCGATAGTACTAATAACCCCAAGTACTGTATCTTCCATAGATACATACACCACCCTACAAAAGCATGTTATGTACTGAAGAGGAAGATCCAGGAGCTGATTGATGCTAAGGCCATCACTCTATACAACAGCGAAAAGACGGTCACAGCCAACATGATCTCTCTGTAATTTGGCAATCTGCCTCCCCAAGAAGTCCCTAATGGTGTTACACCTATTTCCCGGACAACGATGAACATCGTTAATCTCCCTCCAGCTAGGGGTCAAAATCATGACCTGGTACCCCTAACTACCCAGCGTGGCGAGATTATATGGGTTCATCCAGATCTGGTGTCAGAGATCGAGGAAGAGACTCAAGCTGCTAAGGCTAAGTCTAAAAAGAATTCGAAGCATAAACTATGTCATATGGTTATGATATCCTCGACATCAGAAGAAGAGGTTTTGGCTACTGGAACCCGTTCAGGGAAAGCCTACCTCAAGGACTATGGAAGAATTCAAGAAGATCCAGCGGCAGACACTTCAGCTGCCAAACTTCCAGAACCTGTCGTACCAGAGGCAGGTCCTTCTAGACCAACTTCAGCGGACAAGGGGAAGCAAAAGGAAATGCGCTTCGATAAGCCTTTGAAAAATATTCAAAACAAAGGTTTAGAGAAGCCATACAACTTCGACATCCTGGTCCAATTGGCTAATACACCGGCCAGGTTGTCCATCTTCGAACTACTCAGGCTCTCTCAAGACACTCCTCAAGCCCTGAGTGAAGCATTAATGCAGGTGGATGCATACTTGACCCAGCTTAAGTCCCCTGACGAAGAACCCGTGGCATGTCCTCAATGCCATAGTGTGATGGAGGTGGTCCCTAATATCACTTTTACTCAAGATGACATGCTGTTAAAATATAACAGGCATGACAGACCCCTCTATTACACCGGATACGTCGGTTCCATGGAGGTTGACCGGATTCATATAGATCCGGGATCATCGATCAACATTATTCCTCATAGTATGCTCAGACCGCTGAGGATTCCTACCAGCGAATTGGCTTACACCACCACTACAATCGTGGGTTTCAACGCCAGAAAAAGTAAGCCGTTGGGGAAAATTCGTCTGAGGATCCAGATTGGCGACCTCAGATCAGTGGCTACATGCTATGTCATTGATTCAGAGGTATCCTACAATATTCTGCTGGGCAGACCTTGGATCCACGACCATAACATCGTTCCTTTGACTCTATATCAATGCTTTAAATATGTAGATGCCCAAACAGAGTTTGCTGACCTAAACCCGTTTAAAGGAGTAGAATCCTACTATTCTGATGCCATATTGTACACTCAAGACTATATGGAGGAGGTGTCAGGCGAGACAGAAAAGAAATCCCATCGGGAGCCAGAAGAACCCTCTGCCAAACAACCTCTATCAATCAAGGTAAAAGAATGAACTACTCGTCCGAAAGTCATAGAGCCCGTGGCTATCCACCTGAACAAGACCATATCAGGAAAAGGAGGTGATCCTCTAGTGATCACTTTGAACCAAAAGCCTCCATCCTTGGTCATCAACCTTCGGCGCAACAGGCAACCAAGTGATGTAAATACAACCAGGAACGTGGTTTATGATGATAATAAAGATCCTCTTTTCCAGTATATTGACGCTCAAATTCCAAATCAGGAATCCTCTCCCCATGACGATATAGAACCTATAGCACAAAAATTCTTGGAAGCTATAGATTCCTATCATCCGTATATGTGGGAAGTGGCATCATCATCCAATGTTATCACGACATATGTACCACATAAAGATTACATCTTCATTGTCCCGCCTACTTGCAACAGTCAATATTTAATAGTCTTCGGTCGTATCCGCAATGAACCGACTGTACAAGAAGATTCTTCCGATGACGATGTTGGTAAAATGTAGGTCCACAGATACAGCCCACAAGCTTTAAGGATTATGCAAAGTATGGGTTATGACTTGAAGCTGGAACCAGGCCTCAACTACGAGAAAGGCAGACGAATACCATTGCGTGGTGATCCCTACCGTCAACGAACTCATTTTGGGTTAGGGTATACCACCTCCCTTGCAACTTCTGAGTCAAATGAGGATATATTTTCCTCTTCTCAAAATGGCTCGTCGCCCTCCGGCTCATCTGATACTCTCGAATGAACATTATCAGTAAATACGGTATTGGTAGATTCCTTCGAAGCAGACGAACAAGAATCTGAACCGTTTGAGAATGACTCTTGGGCTCAGAAAATGGATACACAATGGGAACTCCGGGTCGAGCAGAGAGAACCTCCCACTGAAGATAAAGTTATCCAGATTGATGTTGGGGATGAACTTTTGCCAAAGCCGATATTTATCAGTAGCAATCTTTCCGAAGAAGAAAGAGAAGAAATAATCTAGCTGATAAAAGAATATATCGACGTCTTTGCATAGAATTATAAGGATATTCCAGGTCTTGATCCAAAGGTAGCTACTCATAAACTCAATATATTGCCCAATTTGAAGCCTGTAAAGCAGTACCAAAGTCGGTTCCGCCCGGATATGATGGACGCTATTGAAGCTGAAATCAAGAAGTTGATAGCCTGCGATTTCATCTGGGAAGAACAACATCCTGACTGGGTCGCCAATGTTATCCCAGTCATGAAAAAAATAGGAAAGTACATGTCTGCGTCGATTACCGAGATCTGAATGCAGCCTGCCCTAAGGATGAGTTTTCTCTTCCCATTACAGACGTCATGATTGATAATACCTACGGATTAGAACGCATATCTTTCATGGACGGATTTTCAGGATACAATCAAATCAAGATGCATCCTGAAGACGAGAAGCATACTGCCTTCCGGACACCATTGGGGGTATAT
Organism: Iris macrosiphon; assembly: GCA_036927795.1. NCBI lineage: Eukaryota > Viridiplantae > Streptophyta > Magnoliopsida > Asparagales > Iridaceae > Iris > Iris macrosiphon. Next base: position 52,423,955 of record JAYESA010000011.1, read on the forward strand.
TGTTATACGGTCATGCCCTTCGGATTGAAGAATGCCGGGGCTACGTACCAACGGGCTATGAGTAACATATTTCATGAGCATTTATGCAAAATAGTGGAATGTTACGTGGATGATATAGCTGTCAAAAGCCGCCTCAAGGATAATCACATCCAAGACCTGAAGACGGTGTTTGAGTTGATGCGCCAACATCAACTCAAAATGAATCCTATAAAGTCCTTTCTGGGTGTATCTAGTGGCAAATTCCTGGGATTTGTCATTACCGCTAAAGGGATTCAAGTGAACCCTGATAAAGTCAAGGCCATCTTAGAAATGCGACCACCCCATAATCTGAGGGAACTCAGGGGATTTCAAGGTCGTCTGGCTTATATCCGGAGATTCATAACCAACTTCTCCGGGAGATGTCAGCCTTTTTCTCGTCTCATGAAGAAAGGTGTATCCTTCGTATGGGACGAAGCCTGTCAGCAAGCGTTTAATGATATCAAATGCTATCTCACTAATCCTCCAGTTCTGGTGCCTTCCGTCATAGGAAGACAATTCTTGATGTATGTTCGAGCGATGGATCATTCTCTGGGAGCTCTTCTCGCACAGAATAATGATGTGGGTCATGAACAGGCTATCTACTACCTAAGCAGGATGATGGTCGAAGCTGAATACTGGTACAGTCCAGTGGAAAAAGAATGCTTGGCTCTGATGTTCGCTATCTAGAAGACGCGATACTATATCACAGGCCAGACTATTTATATCATCTCCACGATCAATCCCCTTCGGGTATTGATGAACAAGCCAAGTGTTCTTAATTCCCGACTCGCGACTTGGGCAATGTTATTAACATCGTATGACATGGTGTACGTCCCTCAGAAGTCCATCAAAGGCCAAGCATTGGCCAATTTTCTAGCTGCTCATCCGATCCCGGAGACCTCTAAACTATACGAGGACATTCCCGACGAAGTCGCAAAATGTAATTCCGCAATAGAAAGTGATACATGGCAACTAGTCTTCGATGGTGCCTCCAGGACTGGTCCCAGGAAAAACGTAGTTTCAGGAGTAGGAATTGTCCTAGTTACTCCTGATAAACTCGTCATCTATCGAGCATATTCTCTTAGCGAGCCCTGTTCTAATAATTTGGCAGAGTATAATGCTCTACTAATCGGGCTCCAAGTCGCTAAAGAATTGGATGTCGAATCTCTGGAAGCTTTCGATGATTCTCTGCTGATCGTCAATCAAGTCAGAGGGATATATGAAGTCCGTAATCCAGATATTATTCCCTATTACCAAGCAACGGTCAAAATAGCCATGACATTCAAAGGATTCTTCCTAGAGCATGTACCTCGATCTCAGAATCTGGAAGCTGATGCCCTAGCCAGTCTAGCTGCAGATCTAGCTATTCCTATAAGAAGGCAGAATTTGGTGATCCTTCTTAACAGAGATTTATTCTGTGTGAAAAATAACTTTCACGTAGAACGCAGCTACGCTGTGAACACCGATCCTCCCAAGAGAGACTGGAGAAGTCCCTTTATAGATTTCGTGGTTTACGGAATCTTACCGAAGGACCCTAAAGAAGCAGTATCCGTCAAAAGATGATAATTATGCTTCTATTTTGATACGTCTTCACAATGTCTATATCGCCGGACCTACGACGGACTGCTGTTGAGATGTCTCTCCGATGACGAGGCACAGCGGATTATCCGTAAAGCTCACGATGGCGTATGCGGAGCGCATCAACCCGGTCCTAAGCTACAGGATCGTATCAGGAGGATGGGTTATTACTGGCCTACTATGATCACAGATGCAATAAAATATGCAAGACAATGCAAAGCCTGTCAGGTTCATGCAGATTTTATATATCAACCTTCTGAACATTTACATCCTACGGTTGCATCCTGGCCTTTTGAAGCATGGGGTATGGATATCATTGGCCCTATTCACCCGTCTTCTTCCAGAGGTCATCGGTTCATACTGGCCATAACAGATTATTTCTCCAAATGGGCAGAGGCGATCCCTCTTGCTGAGGTGAATACATCTAATGTGATCAACTTCATCAAGCATCATGTCATTTATCGCTTTGGGATACCCCAAAGGATAATTCATGACAATGGGCCTCAATTCATCAGCCAAGCGTTTTATCGATTTTACGATAAAAATTGGATACAAAATGTGGCCTCTACGGCATATAATCCTGCTGCTAATGGTTTGGCGGAAGCTTTCAACAATACCATTATCAAACTCTTGAAAAAGTTTGTCTCTTCGAACAAGAGAGATTGGAATAAGAAGCTAGGAGAATGTCTTTGGGCATACCGCACAACGGTACGAGCACCGACGGGTTGTACCCTATTCTCATTGGTTTACGGGAGTGAAGCAGTTCTCCCCATCAAAATCCAAATTTTGTCGCTCAGGATAGCAGTGGCTAATGAGTTGACTCAAGAAAAGAATGACCTATTAAGGCTTCAAGAGCTAGAAGTATTAGACGAGAAACGCCTTCAGGCTCAATAGCGTATCGCGTTCTACCCGGCACGTATTTCCAGATATTTTAATCAAAAATTAAAGGAAAGAGTGTTCAAAGTTGGCGAGCTAGTTTTAGCTGTGAGAAGGCCAATGATTATTACTCACAAGAGTAAGGGTAAATTTCAACCCAAATGGGAAGGCCCTTATGTGATCGAGACGACATTCTCAAACGGCGCTTACAGGTTAGCCAAGCCTAATGGAGATTTGTTGATGGCTCCTATCAACGGTAAATTCCTTAAGAGGTACTATGCTTAACCTCCTTTGCTCAAATGGAGTATGGTGGGGATCTAATTCTGACAATACTACTTCCAAAACAAAACTAGTTAGATCATATTCTATCATGTCCATATAACCTCTGAATAGATATGTTTAACTGATTTGGAACTTCAAGACCTATCACGTCCATATTACCTCTGATAGTATTTTGTGTACAAATTTTAGTTGGAGCATATTCTATCATGTCCATATAACCTCTGAATAGATATGTCCAACTGAAGCTTACCGAGAGTATATCACGTCCATATTACCTCTGATATCACTTTCGCCCTAGCCTGTCATTTATATTCCAAAATGATGGGTCCACAAAGTCAGATAAAGCCTCTTTATTATTCCTAGAAAGAGCAAAATTACATAGAAAAGCAAAAAAGTACATCATTTGGGGGGAGCAGTTAAGTCACGAATCTGCTGCGCCAGAGCAACCATTCTCTCGTCCCTGGAGTTCAAGACGTCAGCGCGAGCCCGCTCCAACCTGGCCGCATCATTGTTTAAAGCAGATAGCTCGGACCGAGCTTGTACAAAACCTGTATGGATGACACCCACATGTATCAGGTTCTGCTGAGCAGTCTCCATTCGATTCTTCAGCACATCTCGAGATGCCGACAAAGAGAGAGCCTGCTTCTCTGCCCGAGCGAGTTCATCTTTCAATCTGCGTACCCTCACTATCTTTTCCTCATATTCGGCTTCGCACTGAGTCAGCTGGGGAATGACATACTCTAATTCGATACGCTCTTGATCCATCTCCTGTTGCTATTCCTGGACGGATTTGTTCAGGGATTCTATTTGCCCAGCAAGCTCTGCAGTTAAGGAGTCATACCTAGCTTGAACGAGACCATCAATGCTGCCTCGAGATAGTTGTAAATATTCGTTAATGGGTTGTTCCAAACCATTAACTATCTGCTCCAGGGTATCAGCTCTCCCAGTGTCGTCGAAATCTCTGATCGGAACTATCGCAAACTGAGAGGACCTCCTCAGCGCCTCGAAGCCTAGATTCTTCTCCAACACCATCGATATCAGCATTTTCAAAGTGGTATAGAAGATACTAGTATACTGCTCAGTCAGCATGGCTAGATCTGAATGGACGCTGGGAGTGGCTGCAATATTAGCAAAACTCCCTCCAGGAATGGCCACAGACGATGTTGCCACAGTCGTCGCCTCAACAGATGGTGCGACAAAAGAAGATGCACCAACAACGGACGAAGTGTCCGGCGTACTCAAAGGAGGTATTGTCGTAACGACAGGCTCATCCTCTTATCGAAATAGCGGAACTGTTTTAGGCGAGCCGACACCCAAAAATGTTTCCTCTTCGAAATCGGACACCTCCATATCATCGCCAGGAGCTGAAATAGAGCCAAAAGGCGCGTCAACACTGCCCTCCCGTAGATGTCTTCCCCTAAAAAGAAGACAAAAGAAAGTTAATATCAAAATGATGTTAATTTTTCTAAAAGAGGCATAAAGACGATATTTACCCATGGCCGATGGTATGTATGTCGCATCTGCAGCCAGTACAGCTAAATCATTTCTTAATGATGCTAAGTAAGCTGTCATACCTGGAGAAGGGGGTGTGCCAACTGACATTGGCAGGTATTCTTCCGAATCTTTACCCAGATCCAATCGAGGTTCATCATATGGAATCTCGCTGGGTATACTTACAGATGCGGCAGGGATTTCTTCCATTGCTGATATGGATAAAGATATCCTTATTTTGCTCGGCCTAAAAGGCGATCTCGTACCACTACCTGAAGCGGTAGCAGCCCCGAGCAAAGATTCTCCTGTAATCGTAGAGGTTCCCTCTCTAAAAGGCGAGGAACCTCTAATCGAAGAATCATCCCCAACAGGGGAAACAGCAGGTTCACTTCTAGGAACCTCAGGGTGGAAAGTCCTGACAGGACGACTAATCGTCTTCTTCTTCTTGCGAGGGAAAGTCTCCTTCAGAATAAGAGCCCTTCGCTTACCAGAGATAACCAGAGGCCCTGCAGGCAGAGGTATTTCGTCTCTCGGTACTGTCAACAAAGGCTCATCTGGATTGACAGAATCTTCACCCTCGTCAGAAGAAACTGTGGGGATTTCGTCTCTTCCCGCAGACTTAGAAGAGGGCATCCTAAAACTTCTACGCATATCAAAATCGCGATGGAAGGTATTGGTTGCCACATAAAACTGGACATACGAGTGAAGGATGTGCAACTCCATGGAGAGAGAAGTCGCTGGTATAGTGAAAGCTGCTTCAGTGCAACCCATTCTGAAGTTCCGCCATCCTCTTGCTCCATCGATAAGTCCACCCCTGGACTTGAAGCTGGTGATGGCATTGTCCACATGCAATTGGTCGTACCCGAATTGCCTAGCGAACCGACTAGGCAGGTAGGGCTCCAAGAAGCAATGGTCTTCACTTCTGTACAATAAATAGGAAGGTCTAATGCAGACCAACCAATAGAAAGCTTCAGGAGAAAGAACGATCTTCCCTTCACCGAAATCCTGAAGATGCGTCTCCTGTTGATTGAGATGTACAGTGGGGACGGTGCAGAAGAGCTTCCAGTTGTGAGCAAAATTTAACGCTCGTCGACAGTCTAAAACTGTGGTCATGTTCCAAGTGGAGTTCTTGTAATTCAACAAGAAATTACTCCCCGAACTACTGCCAGAGCCAGGAGACATCACTCTGGGGTTATGAAGAATTAACCATCCCATCAAATACAGGAACGATAATTCTACCCTGGGAAAGCTGTCATGCCGGGTTTCATCGGCAAGCAGTCCATCGGTCATGGCCCTCAGGCCAGCTTGTATCCGGCATACCATGCAGGAAGCAAGCCCAGTCTTGTCCCGAACACCAAACACACTGCAGGCCATAAGGTGTTACGGTGGATGCGATCCGTAGAGGTAATGCCGGGTACTACCAGTCGGCGTAGCCATATGGAGATGAAGCCAGCCAGTTGAGCTTCCTTGGACAGAGGCCTGCGGCAATGCCTCAAATAACTGTAGGCCTTAGTGGCTGCAGGATATTTCCCTATCCCTTCGTCGATAATCTGATCTGAAGCCCCAGCGTCTTCCATAAGATCATCGACTACCTGAGCACTAAGCACGCTCAGAAAGCTCAAAGGCCTATCCCTGCTATCCGCGACTTTGTCTGGCTTAGCATTTCTAGCCTGGTGAAAGAAGAGATAGGACGCCCACTTGTTGGTATGGGCCAAATCTGAGAGCTCATTGTAAAAGGCGGTACACGCTAAATAGTGGCACATCAGCTCCTGGTACACTGCCACCACCCGAGGGTCTGTATCCCCTAGCTCCCGGTTTGTGGGAACATACTCTTCATAAGGAGTATCCCCTATTGGCAGTCTTGAAATCTCTGCCATTTTGTGAAGGGCCAATACCAACTCCCCCAGTGGAGTGGCGAAAGTCCCAGTGAGCGAGATATATCGCTCCATCAAAGCCAGAAACTGGTTGGGGTTGAGAGGTAACCCAACACTGGTGGCACTCACAGCTGCGTACAGACCAATGCTCTTCAGCTCCGTCTGAAAGTTCTTCAGGGCCCAGTCAGCTAAACGAACCCATCAAAGATTTGTGGGGGTAAGCCACCCATTGGTCCGAGGATTAATCTTGGGGTACATTCCTCCATGCCCTATGAAGTCATTGCAGAAAGTCGGTAATTGGACTGGCTGAAATGGTGTAGTTTTCTCACTCGGGACAATGCCCAAAAATAATCCCCTGAAAGGGATGACTGGACCATAAGGGCGGCTCACAAACGACCCTTGGTCGGATCATTTCTGGTAAAATATCTTTCCCGGCTGGCCGTGAAGATTGGGAGTCAGAGTCCATGACATTCTCCTTGGATGCGTGGCATGGAAGAATGCCGAGATAGGATAATCTCTCAGCATCTTGGGCAGATACAGGACCAAGCCCCCGGCAGAAAAAACCAGTTTTCTTTCTTGGGCTTCGTCTGGGATTGTTTGTCAATCATATCCCCGAAGAGAAAAGCCGGTTTTATATATTGTGCCCCGTCTATACACGTCAGGGGCTCTCCATTGATCATGCTCAACAGCATTCGCTCTCCTTGAGACGATATCAGGATTCCCCTTCCTTCAGGATATTGGGGTCCAGAAATGGGAAATGTCACGTGGGACAAATCCTCCAGGTAGTTGGAATGCAGCATCCCGACAGCAGAACCCATCACCTCAGCCAACGGAGACATATGCAAATTAACTACAAAGTGCAAGAAAAATACGTCAGTTTCTATACTAGACCTCACAATCTTGCAGCATATGCCGAAGATTAACAGTCTGTGCTTTTACGCCAAGACTGTAAAAACTTGATTTTTACGCTGGAGTCTCATTCCAAGGCATAAAATTCAAGATTGGCAGTATACACAAAAAATCTGACAGTCTGTGTTTTACGCCAGATTGCCAAAGTCTGAGTTATTACGCCAGAATTTTTATCCAGAGCGTAACACTCAAAATTTATAGTATACGCCAATTTTCGACAGCCAAAGCTTTTACGCCAGACTACGAAAATATGGAGTTTTTACGTTGACACACTATAATGTGGACGTACAAGATAAAACATCTCTGTGCATCATCTTCCTCAGAGAGGCTATCAGCACAGGAGATGACCTAGCGCATTCACGTACAACGTGTGTGAAGGGTTTTCTTCGTTCTTCTCGTCCCAAAAGCTTTACCTATAACGCCCAGTGCACAGCTCGTCGGTGGGATACTTCGTCCAGAGCGAGGTTCGCCCTGCCCGATGGGAGTCACTCTTGCTTGGGCAGAGGAGCGAGAAGAGGAGGCAGCCTTCTTTCCCTTAGAGGAGGAGATTGGTTTTGGGGCCATTGCTAAGAACTCAGAATGCTCAGAGAGGAAACGAAAGAAAGAACTCGAAGAGACGAAAGCTTTCTTTTGCAAAAAGACAGGTGAAGAGTCTTCTCTCTGAAAGCCTTGGGATATATATAGAGTTCGGATGGACTCCTCGAATCCCTAACCAAATCTGATATTTAATATTCGGTTATAATTGGGGACTACGTCAGCCTATTACTCAGGGAAGGCGGACAATCAGCGAATTAAAAAAGTTTTTGTGCAAAACAGATTCGTGGTTTTACGCCAAGGAGCTTTTTACGCTCAGTAGCTACAAATCTACGGTTTTACGCTCACAGGCTATAAGTCTATGGTTTTATGCCCGGATGCTTTTATGCTTGGTAGCTTTTACGCTCGAGAGGCTACAAACCTACGACTTCACGCTCAGAAGCTACAAATCTATGATTTCACGCTCAGTAGCTTTTACGCTCAGAGGCAACAAATCTACAACTTTACGCTCGGAAGATTTTCTTTTCAGAGGCTACAAATCTATAGTTTCTACGCCCGGATGCTTTTATGCTCAGCAGATTTTACGCTCGAGAGGCTACAAACTTATGATTTTATGCTAATCCACATTTACTGATCTATGACTCTCCGCATATCTGACAATACGCAGGCCAGAGTATGCGTATATATGAACGAATCTCAAGGAGGTCAATTACAAGGGTTCATACAGAAGATGCTCCTTCTTGGCCTCAAAATATCCCAAGTACCCAAAGCATACAGAGTTCAACTTTTAAAATGACTCTTCTTCTTGGGTCGATTGGAGGTTCATCCAGAATCCAGTCTGAATATTTTATCTATAGTTCAAGATGGCGACTCAGTTTTGACAGCCGTTTCTTGCCCTATTTCAAGGGATTTTTGGAAAATCATTCTTGAAAATGATGGTCTGAACAAAAATTCTTCTTATCAGAAGTAACAGTTCAGGATTCTACGCAGTTCCTCATTCCTAACAGCAGGACAGTTCGAATACTCGACTTAAATGCTAAGCGGTTTTCTGCGCATCTTTAGTTATGCGTAAAAGATAGGACGGGACCAAATACTCTTTTTATCAGAGTCAGCATAAGGTTATCCAGACGTGTCGAAGCTACACATATTCAGACTTCATCACAGCAAAATATATGGCAAAATAATCAGATGCACAGAAGAAGACGATTTTATTAAATTATGATTACATATGAGGGAAATCCAGTCTACAAAGAGTTTTTTTCTCATCTTCATGATTACATATGAGGGAAATCCCATCTATAAAGGGTTTCTCATCCTCACTTAAAAGATTACCCCCAGAATCTATTCTGCCAGGTTCTCGTATTTGTGGAGATCTTCTTCCGTCTTCTTCAGCAGTTAGTCGGTTTCTACGACCGATTAACAAGAAAATGATTAATGGCGGGAGGATACAAAACTGGGCCTGTCTAAATTATTCAGAGCCTATCCTACATACGCCATGACAGATTAAGTTGAGGTTTTAAACCCAACTCAATACTCGAGGACAGAGAGAGTTTGTCTGCTCTCGTCCACGAACGACAGGAGAAAATACAGCTTGCAAGCTGTGTGGTCGAATGTGACCCTTTCTCTCTCCTGGACGAACCGCCATATGAAGTTGTTGATTATTCCGAGCAAAGAAAGCTATGATATCCTTCCATGATCCATCGTTGCAGAGGACGTTTACTCGAAGACGCCTTCTTTTTCGGCTACTTACATGCTGGAAGAACATGGTCTTCTTCTTCCTCAAGTCGACCCGATGAACTTCGGCAATCATCTCTGTGTGGTGAAGGAAATATAGGAAGAACAGGTTAACTCCTCAGCCTTTATATAGGCAAAAAAGAACACACCGAATCCCAACAAATCCCCTATAATCCGCCAAGAAATCAGCCTTGAAGAACGAGTCAAACTGGACCGTTTCATGCTTCATTCAAAGTGTTTTAAATTTACGAGAAATTTGAAAACTTTGAAGGGGGTCTTGTAGAAGCATGAAAAATACGCTGAAGAGTTATACGCAATATTTTAGTGCTGGGCAGCGTAAAATATAACTTCAGAGCCGTCGGCGTACAACAGAGCTTTCTCGCTAAGCACAGCGTAAAATATAAGCTCAAGGACTATCCGCGTAATACAGTATGTCCAGGCTGCTTCAGCGTAAAAAGGGTGTTATACCGCCTTTATGGCGTAAAACTCATTCGCTTTTAATGCAGCATAGAAGTGTACGAGGAACGCTTTATATTCCTTGAATGAACCGGTCAAATCATGCAGTGAACCTGATGTCTGACTCCTGACAAAGAGTACTGCACGACTACCCAAATGACGGCTGTAATGATGGCGTGGCACAGCAACCCATACCGTCGTTTAGTGAAGTTTTCCTAATACAAATTGCTTTTACGCATACAAGGAAATACGCTGCCTAGTTTTACACAGGCAGATGTGAGCTTTTTATGCTCCGCAGAAGATAAACAGGCTGCCACGTCAAAAGCTGCTCATTCGTACAGAGCTCGAGGCACGTCTCTGCATTTAATGTTCAGAATGGTGGCAGATCTCCGAGACACGTCTCTGCATTTAATGCTCAGAATGGTGGCAGATCTCCGAGACACGTCTCTGCATTTAATGTCCAGAATGGTGGCAGATCTTTGAGATATGCCTCTGTATTTAATGCGCAAGATGGGGGAAGATCTCTGTATTTAATGTAAGAGATTTGATTATATCTCCAAAGACTGGGCAAGCCGTAATTTCGGCTAATACTTCCATATCATCACTTTTGCACATTACGCCATCAGGCTATTTTCAGCTATGGGAGCACGCTGTACACTATCTCCTTGGAATACGCCACCAGGCTATTTTCAGCTATGAGGAGCACGCCATACGCTATCTCCTTGAAATACGCCAACTCATGCTACATTTGTATTGGTGCGTATTAATGCTATTTGGTCCAGAATTCGCTCAAGGCATCAGTCAAGGAAGGAGGATCAGCTATCTTCTACGCTAGCTACCCATCTATGCAGCATCAAGCTTCTATGCCTACCCGGCCTCTACGCCAGTTTGATAACTATTTGGCTTCTACACCATGGTGACAGTTATTGGCTTCTACGCCAACATTTTTTACGCGAGGGATAACTACCTACGTGGCTTTTATGCCGTGATCTTCATAGCAGTTATACGCATTATCTCGTAATGGGATACGTATCACACGTAGATTTAGAAGATCATTTATACGTGGGTAACGGTTATTATAACCGTCACGTAAAAGGTGCTATACTCTCCACTACCCGGCTTCTACGCCGATTGGATGGTTACTGTCACTAAAACCCTATATATAGAGACCTCTATCGACAGAGGTCCAGGGTCGAAAAACTCCAGGGTCAAAAACTCAAAGGTCGAGAGGTCGAAAACTCTAAGGTCGAGAGGTCAAAAACTTGGAAAGTCAAAGAGAGAAGAATCCAGAGCTCAGACAGAGAGTAATGATCAACGATTTTGGCATCGAGCATCCACTCCCTCTTGCAATCTGTGAAGCATCTCCTTCTTCTACGACACTTCTTCATCATCGTGTGGTCCAAAGGACAAAGTGATCGACTACAGATCAGACTCCTATAGCAATATTTACCCAGATTAAAAATTTATACTTGACATCCTCGTATAGGATTAATTATACTTCTTGTTTATAAACCAAAGAACGGGTTTCGTATAAACCTTGTTTTATTTCTTTCATTTATTATCAAACAAACCCTAACCCATTTCCTAAGCCCAGTAGCTAACCCCTTAGCACCCGCTGAAGCCTAAGGCTTCTAAGCAGCAGCAGCCGTGCGAGTAAAGCCCCCCTTCAGTTCTTCTCTCTTTCTCTCTCTATATATATATGTTTTATAAACCCTAACCCTAAAACCTTACTCAAATATCCATGACCCCAACCCTGAGCCGCCACCGACCTTGATCCGCCGCCGCCGCTGGAGACAGCACCATAGACCGCCGCTCGCGCCACGTCCGTGACCCGCGAGCACCCACAAAAATTCACAGTAGCATACCCCTGTTCAGGCGCTGATTCCCGTTCCATCGCTCGACCAAATTCGACTCCGTCTTCACCGGTATGTTCACGACTCATCCCTTTTCCAACTCTGTGTATTAGTTTCCTCTGAACAATGCGTAACCCTAGGTAAAAACTGCGACCAAGTTGGAGAAAAACTACAACTTTAATTTCAGAAAAACTGCTGTAATGACCCATATTTACGGACTCGTATCTTCCACCACAGAGATCCAAACTTAGATTTTCTTCTTGCTATATGAAGACCATGTAATCGAGATTATTTTCTGTCAATTATATTATTTTATTTGGTGTTATATGCAGAATTAAACTGGGTTAAAAATTATAAAAAATCTGTTTTTGAACCTTCAAAATTTATGATACGGAGCATGCTCCGCCAAACGGGACCGTCCTATTGCGTACTAATTGAACCGAAAGGCACGCATGGTATGTCCAGACGTGTGGGCTTTCACAAAAACTGATTCGGACGCGTGTGCGCGTCGAAATTAGCTTGTATCCGTAAAAAGTCCCCGTATCGCAACTTTTGCAAAACATTGCACCATTTAGTGTACGCTCGTTAGAATGCAACGAAGCTTGTGCCACTAGACTCATGGTATCGCGCTGGTCCTGTGACCCAATTTTCATACAATTCTGAGATAGTTGACCAAGTCACTATTTGTGGGCCCCATAGTTGACTTTTTGGGCAAAATTGTGTTCGGCTTACCGGAATCCAAAATTGGACACACCGTTGAGTTCGTACTGACATTTGGAATTTGTTTGACCTATAATTTGTTCCATTTAGAGACCTTTACTCCTGGCACACTTTCGGTGCAAAGTGGGCCACATGTGGACCCCACTTTGACCTGAAATTACCGTTTTGCCCCTGTGTCCAAATTGGACGAAAGGGTAGTATTTTTTAGCTATCTCGCTGATTCCGAAAATGTTGGTGATGTCTATTTCAGCATCAGGAGATATTTATTCAGAGGCCTTAATTTCTGATCCCGTGTCCTTGACATCTGGACGCTTACACTATACAGATTTCTTGTCAGGCAAGTATACCTTACCATTATACTGTGATTTATATTTCATATGTTGCATGTATCTTATTTCTGTTTATTTAGTTCATATATTTTAACTGCTATATAAACTGCACGTTCACAGAAACTTGGGTTCAACGACGGTGACGTCGTATTCTATTTTTATTATGTATATGCATGAACCTACTTTATGAGACCACCCTATTATCATGAGGTATTCTTATGTTTTATTGGCTATGACACTATTCTTACACGAGTATGAGTCACATGTAGGACACAGACTTGCGTACTCGGCTGGCCACTGGTACGTATAGGTCATGCGACGGATAGGGATAACTGCCGATAAAAACTTTGCATGCTAGTAGACCTGGCAGTTATTTAGAGGTATCATTGTGTCATGGATGTGACATGCTTAGAGCATGGGGTGGGAAGAACAACAAGTAAGGCATTTGGGCTCCTTTGCACTTTCTTTATGTAACCCGTACGCTCCGCCGGAGATGCGCGATCATGATGACCACTATATATATTATATATTATCAGGCGGCCTCTGCCGTTCAAAAGATGACATTCTTTTTAGGCCCCTGAATCTCCAAGAGAATTATGCCAATCCCATTTTAGCCAGATAGCCCACTTGTTGGAAAGTTGTTCTCAACTGCATTCACTTAGATGGTTAGGCGACCCGTTGGATGATTATTTTTAGTACTTTATTGGCATGTTTATATGTATCTTGTTACGTCCCTCTGAGGACCTGGTACCTTTCCAGATATAGACGGGCAGGAGTATCCACAGGAGTACGGACCCGGACCTGACGCTTCTTATCAGACTGAGAAGGTCTTATCTTCAGAGTATCTTTGATCCATTGCAGCTGATGGATATTCTAGTTGCTTTTCTTGTTGGACATTTATCTTATATTAGAGTTGACCTCTTCTCTCTTTTAGTAGTTTTAGTATAGTCGAATTACAGTGGATTTGTTTCCATCCGACTAATATATTTTGAGACTTCCTATTTGATATTTAGTTATTTATTCCCATTTATTTATTTATTTATTTATTTGTGCTGAGGATGAGATATAGATTGCGTGTGACTTGTTGACACTATATTACCACTAGTGGATTTGATATTCATGTATAGTGTACGTGTATATATGGTTTCCATATATTGGAGTTCGTATACATACGACTGGCATATTATGTATTCCTAGTCCTATATATTTTGGGACTATGGCGTGACAAAGCTTATTAAAGATAGACTTCGGGTGGGGTAGGATAGACAGCGGTGTTTGTGGTATTAAACGAAAGAATGAAAGTGTATTTCAATGACAGGGTTTATACGAGACCCGTGCCCTTTGGTTTACAAATAAACTTGTACAATTCGATCCTATACGAGGATGCGGGAGTACAATTTATTTAATTTGGGTATAAATTGCTATAGGTGTCTGATCTGCAGTCGATCACTTTAGCCCTTGGACTACACGATGTTGAAGAAGTGCCGTGGGAGACGGGTAGCGGCTTCGAAGGCTGCGAAGGAGGGTGGATGCACGGTGCCAGAGCCATCGACCCCTACTCTTTGCCTGAGCTCTGGACTCTTCTCTCCTTCTCCTTCTTTCTCTCTCTCTCTTTCTCTCTCTTTTTTACCAATTCTCTGACCTGGTTCGATCTTCCAAATTGTTGACCTTGTTCCCCATTGATAGGGGTCTCTATTTATAGAGTTTTGGTGACAGTGACCACTCCGTCGGTGTAACAACCGAGGAGTGGACAGTACAGCACCCTTTTACACAACGGTTAAAATAACAAATGCCTGCGCATAAATAACCTTTTGAGTGAGCATGTGACACCTGTCCAACTAAGGGGACAAAACACGTATATCTGCTGCGAGGATCACGGCGTAGAAGCCACGTAGGTAGGTATCCCTTGTGTAGAAGAGGTTGGCGTAGAAGCCAAATGACTGTCACCCCTGGCGTAGAAGCCAAAATAGGCATAGAAACCGAACAGACGTAGAAGCCGAATGGCATAGAAGCCGAACAGGCATAGAAGCCGAACAGGCATAGAAGTCGAATGGTCGTAGAGACTGAGTGGGTATTTGAAGCCGAATGAGCACAGATCCTGAATGGGCGTAGAAGCCGCTGCGTACCGTATCTGAGTGTTAATATGGACGTCTTCGCCGAAATTATGGCTTTCGAAGGTGTAATCAAATCTCTTACAGAGATTTGCCACCATCCTGTGCATTAAATGCGGAGACGTGTTTTGAAGGTCTGCAGCCCTTCTGTGCATCTATCGCAGAGATGTGTCTTGAGGGAAACTGTCACCGCTTTGTGCAATTTGACGTAGAGACGTGCCTCGGGCCCTGTACGAAGTGCAGCTTTTGACATGGCAGGCGGTTTGTCTACTGCGGAGCGTAAAACAGCTCATGTTTGCCTGTGTAAAACAGGGCGGCGTATTCCCTTGTACGCGAAAGAGTAGTTTACATTGGGGGGACTTTGGTAACCGACGGTTTGGTGATATTTTAACCAAATCCTCTGCATTAAATGCCGAGATCTGCCATCATACTGTGGGCGCGTCCCGAGGGGTCTGCCATCGTTTCCAGCCGTCGTCTGGGTAGCCGTGCAGCACTTTTTGTCAGGAGTCAGAGGCCAGGTTCACTGCGTGACTTGACAGGTTCATTTCGGGGAAAACGAAGCATTTCTCGTACGCATTAATGCTGCTTTGAGAGCGGCTGAGTTTTACGCCATGGAGGCGATGAAGAACTCTATCTTACGCTGGAGCAGCCTGGACGTACTGTACTTACACGGATGGTCCTTTGAGCTTACACTTCATGCTGTGTTTTAGCAGAAAAAGCTCTGTTGCACGCTTGATGGCTCTGAAGGCCTCTGTTTTTGCTGCTCTATATCAAGAGGCTGCGTAGATCCTCACATCTTATTTTTTATGCTTCTACAAGACCCCCTTCAAAGCTTTTAAATTCCTCGGAATTTAAAACGCTTTGAATGAAGCATGAACGGCCCCTCGTAACTCAAAATGTTTCTGAATGGAGCGCTGAAACTGTCGATACGGACTTCATGGCAGATTTATTGGGGACCGTTGTGATCTCTTTTGCCTATAAAAAGGCTGGGGGGTGAACCTGTTCTCACCACATTCCCATCACCATGCAGAGATGATCGCCGGAGTTCATCGGGTCGACCTGAGGAAGAAGGAGATCATGTTCTTCCAGTATGTAGGGAGCCAAAAAAGACGGCATCTTCGAGCAAATGTCCACTGCAACGATGGATCATGGAAGAATATCTTAGCCTCCCTTGCTCGGAATAATCGGCAACTTTGTATGGCGCTGCTCTAGGAGAGAGGAAGGGTCGTATTAGACCACACTGCTTGCAAGCGGTGTCTTCTCCTGTTATACTCTCTGGGGTGAGAGAGAAGACAAGCTGTAGCAGCCGTCTCCCAGGACTGAGTTGGATTTAATACCTCAACCCAATCTGCCGTGGCGCACGGACCATGGGATCTGCATAATTTATGCAAGCCCCAACTCTGTCGTTCTCTCGCCACTGATCATCTCCTTCGAAGAAGAGGAAGACCCGCACCGATACGAGAACCCGGTAGATCGGATCCTGGGGGCGATCTTCCGACGACGAGGGGGTATCTCCTTTGTAGACGAAGTTTCCCTCAGATGTAATCATGAAAATGAAAAGAAAACTCTTGTAGATTGGATTTCCCTCATATGTAATCATGACTTTGATCTTTTAATAAAATCGTCTTGCTTCTTCATATGATCATCTTGCCATACGTTGCTGTAAAGTCTGAATATGTGTAGCTTCAACACGTCTGAATCTTTACGCCGACTCTGTAGAAAGAGTGCTAGGTCATGTCCTTTACGCATAGCGAATAGTCCATAGAACGCTGTAGAGCATTTTGAACATTTTTAGAACTGTCCTGTTGCTAGGACTGAGGAACCGCGTAGAGCTCTGAGCTTCTGATAAACAGAATTTTTGTTCAGACTTCGTCTTCAAGAATGACTTCCCGAGAAATTTCTTGGAACAGGGTCGAGAAATGGCTGTCTAACTGAGTTGCCATCTTTTGATAGACAAGATATTCAGACTGGAGTCTGGATGAACCTCCAATTTTGGACCCGAGAAGAGTAATTTCTCAATATTTGAACTCTGTATGCTTCGGGTACTTGGGATGCTTTGGGTCAAGAACGAGTATCTTCTGTGTGAACTCTTTGCAATTAACCGCTTTGGGGACTGTTTCGAATATACGGAAAGTCATGGAGCATGAAATTATCAGTCTGTAACATCTGGGTGTAAAACACCATCGAGCACGGAATCTTAGACTTATGGTTCCTGAGCGTGAAGTCGTAGGTTTGTTGCCTCTCGAGCATAAAAGCTACCGAGCACAAAGGCATCCGGGCATAAAACCATAGACTTATAGCTATCGAACGTAAAGCTGTAGATTCGTAGCCGTCGAGCGTAGAAAGCTCCTTTAGCGTAGAACTGTTTGATTTGTAGTTCCTGAAAAGAAAGTTTCTTCGAGCGTAAAGTTTGCGGATCTGTTGCCTCTGAGCGTAAATTGAGCGCCACCGAGCATGAGATCGACGATTTGTTATCTGCTGAGCGTAAAGTCGTAGGTTTGTGGCCTCTCGAGCATAAAAGCTACCGAGCACAAAGGCATCCGGGCGTAAAACCATAGACTTGTAGCTTGCGAGCGTAAAATCGTAGATCCATTGCTGTCGAGCGTAGAAAGCTCTTTTAGCGTAGAACCCGCTGAACCGTTTTGCACAAAAAACCTTTCGAATTCGCTGACTGTCCGTCTTCCAAGGGTAGTGGGCTGACGTAGCATCCAATCATAACCAATCTGCGAGATTTGGTTAGGGTCTCGAGGAGTTCGTCCGAGAATTCGAGGAGTCGATCCGGACTATATATACCCCAAGTTTTTGAGAGAAAAACTTTTTATCTATCTTCTGCGAAAGATAGCTTTCGACTGTTCGAGTTTTTCTTCGTTCCTTCTCCGGGCACTTCGAGTCTTTCAGAAATGGCGCCGAAACAAACCCCCTCCGCTAAGGGAAAGAGCATAGGTTCTTCCTCTCATTCTTCTGCCCCAGCGAGGGAGTCTCTGGTCGGGCAAGGCGAGCTTCCCTCCGAGCAAAGTATCCCGCCGACGAGTAGCGCACCCGGCCTTAGAGGTAGAGCCTTCGGGGTGACAAAAAATGACGAAAAATCCTTCGTACACGTTGAACGTGACCGCACTAGGTCGTCTTCTGTGCTGATAGCCTCTTTGGAGGAAGATGATGCACGGAGGCATTTTTATCTTTTACGCCCACATTTCTAATGTGCCAGCGTAAAGACTCCATATTTTCGTAGCCCTGAGCGTAAAAGCTCTGGCTACCGAAAGTTGGTGTATATCGTAAAATTTGAGTTTTACGCTTGTGGAGGGGACTTCCGGCGTAAAATAACCAAATGGTTACGATCCTGCATAGAGCACAGACTGTCGTTTCCTTGGTCTATACGTTTGTGCAAGATTTGTAATAACATATTTCCCTTGCACTTTTGCAGTTGATCTGGGTGAGTCTCCACTGGCCGAGGTGATGGGCTCCGCTGCTGGGATGCTACACTCGAACTACCTGGAGGATCTGTCCCACGTGGCATTTTCCATCTCCGAACCCCAGTATCCTGAGGGAAGGGGGTTTCTGATATCGGTTCAGGGCGAGCGGACGCTGCTGAGCATGATTAATGGCGAGCCCCTGACCTACGTAGACGGGAAGCAGTACATAAAGCCGGCTTTCCTCTTTGGGGACATGATTGATAAACAGTCCCAGACGAGGCCCAAGAGGGAGCCCTGGGTTTTCTCTGCCGGGAATTTGGTTTTGTATTTGCCAACGATACCGAGGGATTATCCCATCTCGGCCTTCTTCCATGCGACGCATCCCAGGAAGATGTCGTGGATGCTGACTCCTGATCTTCACGGTAAGCCGGGGAAGATCTTTCATCTCAAAGGAGCTGACCGGGGGTCGTTTGTCAGTCGCCCTTTCGGCTTTGTGACGTTGTTCCGGGGACTGTGCCCGGGTAGTGTCCCGAGTGAAGACAGCTCGGTGATCCAGCCGGTCCAATTGTCGACCTTCTGCAACGACTTTATGGGACGAGGCAGGGTATATCCCAAGGAGAATCCTCGATGTAATGGGTGGATCGCCCCAACAAACTCCCGATGGACATGCCTAGTGGGCTGGGCCTTGAAGCACTTCCGGAGAGAGCTGGAGGTCATTGGGCTATATGCCGCTGTGAGTGCGACGAGCGTCGGGTTGCCTCCGAACCCTAACTTGTTCCTGGCACTGATGGAGCGGTACATTTCGCTCACTGGGACCTTTGCCACTCCACTGGGGGAGTTGGGATTGGTGCTCCATGAGATGGCAGTTGTCTCGAGACTGCCGATGGGGGATACCCCCTATGAAGAGTATGTTCCCACTAATCGGGAGTTGGGGGATTTGGACCCTCGGGTGGCGGAAGTATATCAGGAGCTGATGTGTCAATACTTCGCGTGCACCGCTTTTTATAACGAGCCTTCTGATTTGGCTCATACCATCAAGTGGATGTCCTACCTCTTCTTTCACCGAGCTAGGGCTGCCAAGTCAGAGAAAGCCTCGGGGGGCAAAAATGAGCCTGTGAATTGTTTGGGCTTGCTTAGCGCCCAGGTCGTCGAGGGTCTTATGGAGGAGGCTGCAGCTCCGGATCAGATTCTCGTCGAGGGGGTAGGAAAGTACCCCGAAGGCACTAAGGCCTGTAGTTACTTAAGGCGCTGTCGCCGACCTCTGTCTAAGGAAGCCCAGTTGGCTGGTTTCCTCTCCATATGGCTGCGTCGAGTAGTAGTGCCCGGCACAGCGTCCGTGGACCATATTCACCGGAACATCCTATGGCCGGCAGTACGCCTGGTGTTCGGGGCAAGACTGGGCTTGCTTCCCGCCATGGTGTGCCGTATACAGGCTGGCCTGAGAGCCATAACTGATGGGTTGCTTGTCGACGAAGCTCGGTGTGAGAGTTTTCCCAGGGTGGAATTACCATACCTATACTTGTTGGGATGGTTAATTCTCCACAATCCCTGGGTGATGTCTCCTGGCTCCGGTAGCAGCTCGGGGGGTATATTCTTGCTGAATTACAAGGATTCCTCCTGGAATGTGAACACAGTCTTAGACTGTCGGCTGGTGTTGAACCTCAGCCACGGCTGGAAGATCCTCTGCATTGTCCCCTCCGTTCATCGCAATCAATCAGGGGTACGGCTTGAGGATTCAGGTGGAGAGAAGACCGACCTTTCTCCGGAAGCTTTTAACTGGTTGGTCTGTATTAGACCCTCCCATCTGTTGTATAGGAGCGAAGACCATTGTTTCTTCGAGCCCTACTTGCCTAGTCGGTTTGCCCGGCAGTTTGGGTACGATCAGTTGCACGTGGGCAATGCCATCACCAGCTTTAGGTCCAGGGGCGGACTCATTAATGGAGCCAGAGGGTGGCGGTATTTCCTCATGGGTTGTACGGGGGCAATCTTTATCGTGCCGGTCGTTACAACCTCCAAGGAGCTCCGCATTCTCCATTCTTACTCCCAGTTCTATGTGGTGATTAACACCTTCCATCGTGATTTTGACATGCGTGGAAGCTTCAGGGTGCCTTCGCCCAAGCCTGGGGGCAGAGTTGACGTCCCCTCGGTTTCTTCGGACGAGGGCGAGGAGTCTGGTACTCCGGATGAGCCTCTGGTGTCGGTGCCGAGGTGCGAAGTGCCTCTGCCTGCGGGGGCTTTGGTAGTCTCTTCTGGGAAGCGACGGGCTTCTGCTCCGAAGGAAGTTTCTCTTCGTGAGAGGAAGAAGGAGGCGGTTGCTCGTCCTCTCCGCATTCTTGGTGTTGAGGCTCCCGAGAATGAGCCTGCCTTTCCCCATATCAGGGATGATTCTTTGGCTGATGGTTCCTCGTCTTTTAGAGAGGGACCTTCTACAGTTCCGGCCGGCGGTGCCGGAGAATCCTCGCTAGAGGTCACTGTCGTGGCTGCTGCTCCAGCTAGCGGAGCGAGGTTGCCTGTGTGGCCGAGGCAGATGGAAGAGTCTTTTCCGAGGTCAGCAGTGGGAAAAACTCCCGTTGTGTCAGCGAGCACGTCTGGCGAGATTCCAGCTGATGAACCTCGACCGCGTCTCGGTGGAGGCTTGACGAAACTCTTGGTGATGTCGGTCGGCCCACCTCCTTCTTCAGGTATGATGGTTCGCATTGCATCATTAAGGCGTGGTTTAGCTACCTCGGGTGCGGATGCATCGTATATGCCGTTGGCTCCGGGTAAATATCGTCTTTATGTCTCCTTTTAGAAAGATTATCATCATACTGATATTAACTTTCTTGTCCTCTTTTCAGGGGATAGCGTCCACGGGGAGTATAGCGTTGAAGCGCATTTTGGCTCCGCTCGGGCTCCTGACGATGATACAGAGGCGTCCGACTTCGATGAGGAAGTGGCTTCGGGGGCCAGTACGCCTGGAGTAGTTTCGTCACCTCAAGAGGAGGATGAACCCGTCGTCGTGACCTTGCCTCTTGTGAGTGTGGCGATGACTTCGACCGCCATTGTCGCACCTTCTTCGGTCGCTCCATGCGTTGATGCGACGCCTGTGGCCACCTCGTCTGCAATTATCCCTGGAGAGGGACTTGCTGATATTGCGGCCGCTCCCGACGTCCAGTCGGATCTAGTTGCGTTGACCGAGCAACATACCAGCCTCTTCTACACCGGTTTGAAAACGATGATATCAATGGTGTTAGTGAAGAGTCTAGATTTCGAGCGCCTGAAGAAGACTTCTCTTGCTTCGATCGGGGTCATCAGGGAGCTCGGCGATTCTGGGGTAGCCGACGCCCTGGAGGCGGTGGTTAATGGGTTAGAGCAACCCATTACTGAATACTCACAGCTGACTCGGGGCAGCCTCGATGCTGATGTCCAGGCTCGGTTCGACCTCATGACTGCGCGGCTTGCTACAAAGCTGGAAGGCCTAGACAACTCCATCCAGAAGCATAAGCTGGAGATAGATAGGAGAAAAGCTGTCGTGGAAGAGGCTCTTGCTGTTGAGACGCAGTGTCGATCCGAGCATGAAGGGAATGCGGCGAGGGTCTCCAAGCTGAAGGAAAAACTCGCTCGGGCAGAGGAGTGGGCTTCTCAGTCGTTGGCGGGTCTAGAGGTAGCAGCTGGTCGTCTGAGCGCAGCGCGACAGGATTTGGACCGTGCAGAAGCTGCTCGTGCGGGCTGTCTTCGGGCGGAGGCCGATCTGACCCTTACGAACACTCCTGAGGCACGGCTGGAGCAGGCTCGCGCCGATGCCTTGGCTTTTAGGAATGAGAGGATAGCTGCACTGGAGCGGCTGATTTGCCATCTGACTACTCCGCCATTATGATGTATCTTTTCCCTTTTTGCTTGCCTAGATGTAATTCTGCCTCCCTTTTGGGAATAAATAAAGGCGACTCCTTTCTGACTTTTGTGGACCCGTCATTTCGGAATGTAAATGACAATTTTTAGGCGAGAGTAATATCAGAGGTAGTATGGACATGATAAACTCTCGATAACCTTTTAGCGGGACATCTATTCAGAGGTCTTACGAACATGATAGAGTGTAACCCAACTAATTGCATTCTGGAAGTAGTTTTGTCAGAATCGAGATCCTCGCTATATTCCACTCGAGCGGGGGAGATTAAGCATAGTACCTCTTCAGGAATTTACCGTTGATAGGAGCCATTAACAGGTCTCCGTTAGGCTGGGCTAACCTGTAAGCGCCATTCGAGAACGTTGTCTCGATCACATAAGGGCCTTCCCACTTGGGCTGGAATTTTCCTTTACTTCTGTGAGTAAGAATTATCGGCCTTCTTACGGCTAGAACTAGCTCGCCGACTTTGAACACCTTTTCCTTCACTTTATGATTGAAAGCTCTGGAAATGCGTGCTTGGTAGAGCGCGATGCACTGTTGAGCTTGGAGGCGTTTCTCGTCTAATCCTTCCAGCTCTTGGAGCCTTAACAGGTCATTCTTTTCTCGAGTCAGCTCATTAGTTACGGCTATCCTGAGCGACGGGATCTGGATTTCAATGGGGAGAACCGCTTCACTCCCGTAGACCAGCGAGAATGGGGTGCAACCTGTCGGCGTCCGTACCGTTGTGCGGTATGCCCAGAGACATTCGCCCAGCTTCTCGTTCCAGTCTCTTTTGTTTGAAGAGACGAATTTCTTCAAGAGTTTGATAATGGTTTTGTTGAAAGCTTCTACCAAACCATTAGCAGCTGGGTAGTATGCCGTAGAGGCAATATTGCGTATTCGACTTTTATCGCAAAATTGATGAAACGCTTGGCTGATGAACTGAGGCCCATTGTCGTAAATTATCCTCCGGGGTACCCCGAAGCGATAAATAACGTGATGCTTGATGAAGCTGATCACATTAGATGCCTTTACCTCAGCGAAAGGGATTGCCTCTGCCCATTTGGAGAAGTAATCCGTGATGGCCAGTATGAACTGGTGACCCCTGGAAGAAGACGGGTGAATAGGACCGATGATATCCATACCCCATGCTTCGAAAGGCCAGGATGCGACCGTAGGATGTAGATGTTCGGACGGTTGATGTATGAAGTCTGTATGAACCTGACAGGCTCTGCAATGTCCTGCATACCGTATTGCATCTGCGATCATAGTAGGCCAGTAATAGCCCATTCTCCTGATGCAATCCTGTAGCTTAGGACCGGGTTGATGCGCTCCGCACACGCCGTCGTGAGCTTCACGGATAATCTGCTGTGCTTCGTCGTTAGAGAGGCATCTCAATAGTAATCCGTCGTAGGTCCGGCGATATAGGCTTTGTGAAGATGCATCGAAGTAGAAGCGTAGTGATCGTCTCTTGACGGATACTGCTTCTTTGGGGTCCTCCGGCAAGATTCCGTATGCCACGAAATCTATGAAAGGGACTTGTCCAATCTCTCGTAGGAGGATCGGTGTTGACAGCGTAGCTGCGTTCTATGTGACAGCTGTTCTTCACACAGAACAAGTCTCTGTTAAGAAGGATTACCGAATCCTGCCTTCTTACGGGAGTAGCTAAATCTGCCGCTAGACTGGCTAGGGCATCAGCTTCCAGATTCTGAGATCGAGGGACATGCTCTAGGAAGAACTCCTTGAATGTCATGGCTATCTCGACCGTCGCTGGGTGATAGGGGATGAGGTCTGGATTCCGGACTTCATATATTCCCCTGACTTGATTGACGATAGGCAGAGAATCACCGAAAACTTCCAGGGACTCTACTCCCAGCTCTTTAGCAACTTGGAGCCCTATTAGTAGAGCGTTGTACTCCACCACATTATTGGAGCAGGGCTCGCTAAGAGAATATGCTCGATAGATGATGAGCTGATCAGGGGCGACCAGGACGACTCCCACTCCCGAAACGATGTTTCCCTTAGGACCGGTTCTGGAGGCACCGTCGAAGAACAGTTGCCATGCGTCACCTTTCATTGCGGAATTATATTCTGCAACTTCGTCGGGAATGTCTTCGTATAATTTGGAGGCCTCCGGGATCGGGTGAGCAGCTAGGAAGTCGGCCAGCGCTTGTCCTTTAATGGACTTCTGCGGTACGTATACCATGTCATATGGTGTTAACAGCATCGCCCAAGTTGCGAGTCGGGAATTAAGAACGCTCGGCTTGTTCATCAGTACTCGAAGAGGGTTAATCCTGGAGTCTGGCCGATGATGTAGTGCCGCATCGTTTGGATAGCGAACATCAGAGCCAAGCATTCTTTCTCCACTGGGTTGTACCGGTGTTCGGCTCCGACCATCATCCTGCTGAGGTAGTAGATAGCCTGTTCATGCCCTACATCGTTCTTCTATGCGAGAAGAGCCCCTAGCGAATGATCCATTGCTCGGACGTACAGCAAGAACGGTTTTCCCATAACGGGAGGCACCAGAACTGGTGGACTGGTGAGGTAGCGCTTGATATCTCCGAACGCTTGCTGGCAGGTTTCGTCCCATACGAAGGATACACATTTCTTTATGAGATGAAAGAAGGGCTGACATCTCCCCGAGAGGTTGGATATGAATCGCCGGATGTAAGCCAGACGTCCTTGAAATCCCCTGAGTTCCCTCAGATTACGGGGTGGTCGCATTTCCACGATTGCCTGGACTTCATCAGGGTCCACTTGGATGTCTTTGGCGGTAATGACAAATCCCAGGAATTTGTCACTAGATACACCCAGAAAGGACTTTGTAGGGTTCATCTTGAGTTGATGTTGGCGCATTAACTCGAATACCGTCCTCAGGTCTTGAATATGATCACCTTTGAGGCGGCTCTTGACGGCTATGTCGTCCACGTAATATTCCACTGTTTTACGTAAATGCTCGTGGAATATGTTACTCATAGCTCGTTGGTATGTAGCCCCGGCGTTCTTCAATCCGAAGGGCATGACCGTGTAGCAATATACTCCCAATGGTGTCCGGAAGGCGGTGTGCTTCTCGTCTTCAGGATGCATCTTGATCTGATTGTACCCTGAGAACCCGTCCATGAAAGACATGCGTTCAAAGCCACAGGTGTTGTCGATCATGATGTCCGTGATGGGAAGAGGGAATTCATCCTTGGGGCAGGCCGCATTCAGATCTCGGTAATCGATGCAGATACGTACCTTTCTATTTTTCTTCATGACTGGGACAACATTGGCGACCCAGTCGGGATGTTGTTCTTCCCGGATGAAACTGCAGGCTATCAACTTCTTGACTTCAGCTTCGATGGCGTCCATCATATCTGGGAGGAACCGGCGTTGGTGCTGCTTTACTGGCTTCAAATCGGTCAATATATTGAGCTTGTAAGTAGCTACTTTCGGGTCCAGGCCTGGCATGTCCTCATAATTCCATGCAAAGACGTCGATGTATTCCTTTATCAGCTGTATAACTTCTTCCCTTTCAGCTGGGGGAAGGTTGTTACTGATAAATATTGGCTTTGGCGAAAGTTCACCCCCAACATCAATCTGGATAACTTCGTCTTTGGTGGGAGGTTCTCTTTGCTCGAAGCGAAATTTCCACTGTGTATCCATTTGCTGAGCCCAAGAGTCATTATCAAACGGCTCCGAATCTTGCTCATCTGCTCCTGAGGGATCTGTCACCACCATATTTACTGATAGTGTTTGTTCGAGAGCATCAGGTGAGTAGGGGGGCGACGAGCCGTTTTGGGAGGAAGAGATGTCCTCGTCTGACTTAGAAGTCGCAAGGGCGGTGGCATATCCTAATCCAAAATGGGTCTGTTGATAGCGGGTGTTGCCGCGCGGCGGCATTCGTCTGCCTCTTCCGTAGTTGAGGCCTGGCTTTCGCTTTAAGTCGTAGCCCATGTTTTGCATGATCTTCAGCGCTTGAGGGCTGTATCGGTGAACCTACATTCTCCCAGTATCGTTGTCGAAAGGATCTTCCTGGGCAGTCGGTTGATTACGCACGCGGCCGAAGACTATCGAACGCTGGCTGCTGCAGGTAGGTGGGACGATAAAGATAGAATCCTCGTGTGGCCCATATGTCGCGACGATATTGGACGATGATGCCACTTCCCAGACATACGGACGGTAGGAGTTTATAGCTTCCAAGAATTTTCGTGCTATTGGTTCTACTTCGTCATGGGGAGTGGATTCCTGTTTCGGAATTTGAGCACCGATGTACCGGAAAAGAGGATATTTATTATCATCTGGAACCCCGTTCCTGGTTGCGCTTACATCAGTCGGCTGCCTGTTGTGCCGAAGGTTGTTGGCCAGGGGTGGAGGCTTCCGGTTCAAAGTGATCACCAGAGGATCACTCTATTTTCCTGACTTGGTCTTGTTAAGGTGGATAGCCATAGGCTCTATGGTTCTTGGACGAGTGGTTCGTCCTTTCACTTTGATCGACAGCGGCAGTGTGGTAGAGGGCTCTTCTGGCTCTTGGACGAGTGGTCCGTCTTTGGCCTCGCTTGGCGCTTCTTCCGTGTGGCCTTGGGAGTACAACACGGCATCAGAATAGTAGGATTCTATTCCTTTAAACGGGTTTAGGTCAGCCACCTTTGTTTGTACGGTTCCTTGTGCGTCTACATATTTAAGGCATTGATATAGGATTGAAGGAACGATGTTGTGGTCGTGGATCCACGGTCTTCCCAGCAAAATATTGTAGGACACCTCTGAATCGATGACGTAACATGTGGCCACCGATCTAAGGTTGCCGATCTGGATTCTCAAGCGGATCTTCCCCAATGGCTTACTTCTTCCAGCGTTGAAACCCACGATTATAGTGGTAGTGTAAGCCAGTTCGCTGGTAGGAATTCTTAGCGGCCTGAGCAGACTGTGAGGGATGATGCTGATCGACGACCCCGGATCTATGTGAATCCGGTCGACCTCCATGGAACCGACGTACCCGGTATAATAGAGGGGCCTGTCATGTCTGTTATGTTTTAACAACATGTCGTCTTGAGTGAAAGTGATATTTGGGACCACCTCCATCACGCTGTGGCACTGAGGACATGCCACTGGCTCTTCGTCGGGGGACTTGATCTGGGTCAAGTATACCTCCGCCTGCATCAGTGCTTCACTCAGGGCTAGACGAGTGTCTGGGGAGAGCCTGAGTAGTTCAAAGATGGACAACCTGGCCGGCGTATTGGCTAGTTGGGCCAGGATGTCAAATTCGTACGGCTTCTCTAAACCTTTGCTTGGAATATTTTTCACAGGTTTATCAAAGCGTACTTCTCTCTGCTTCCCCTTTTCCACCGGAGTAGGTTTCGCAGGGCTGATGTTTTGCATGGCGGGACCTTGTTCTGAAGGTTTGGCGGCTGGAGCGTCAGCCGGCGCACCTTCCTGACCTGCTCCATTGTCGTTGAGGTAGGCCTTCCCCGAACGGGTTGCGGCAAATACTTCGTCTTCGTCCGATGCAGAAGAAGTTGCGACCATGTGGCATGGTCTGTATTTGTGTCACGACCCGTACCCGGTTTAGGGGCACGAGAGCGTGGGTACGTCCAGCCTACGCCGCAGCATCGGCGGTAGAACGCTGTCTAGGTCAAGTACTATCTAAACCATCTCACGCTAGTATCCAACTCCATAAGGAGACTTGGATATCATAAGATAAATCAAAAATACTCAATCACAACTACAGCACGATAGGAAAATGAAGAAATAAAAGAATACATCACAAGTCTAATGACACAATAATCATACCTGCAATCGTTAACTTCCAATCCTCAAGTGTCGGAACCAGTCTACTAAGGTCACAGTCTGGAAAAATATTTTCCAGTCAGGAAGGAGCAAAGTACATCTCTAAATAGCAGTTCTATATAAATGACATAAACTATGTAGCAGTTCTAGATAGAAATATACCAGATGCATGTATAGGTACAAGAAGTATACAATGAAAGAAATACTGGAAATACTGTAAGTAACTGCAGGAAAAGAAACAATATGTCCATGAGCAAGAAACCTAAGACTAAGTGTGTGAGTACTAGCTTTGACATGTGATCGGCTTGGGAACAAGATCAGGCTGGTTACATGTGATTAGCTATGGTTCACGAAGGTCAGGCTAACCGTTGGTTAGCTATGATGCATGTAGGGGTCAGGCTAATCACACGTAACAGCTATGAGGCACTGAGATGGTCAGGCCGCACCCGACGTGAGATGTGGGGTGAGCTATGATGCATGTAAAGTTGGGTATGATCACATATCTACACTAAAATACTCCCCACCCCCGACTGGTATAGTAGATCCAATCATGGTACGCTATGGCACTGGATTCCCTAGGAAGGTAGCAAATCTCCCCGGGAATCAGTGTCTGTACGTGCACAAGATAACAAGGAAAACAAGTCTTGTACAAGCTACACCATGAATAAGGAATAACATCTCATGACGAGATCCGTGTATACCAATCCGTGTAACCAATGTGTCAAGAACATGGATATTTACACTAGATACAGTGAACATAGGAGATATCATAAATTAGAAACTAATCAGAGAATGTACTCGCCTTGGGTCCTTAGCTGGTAAAACCAATGTCCTGTCCCAGAGTATCGTCTGGAGGAAACCAACAGTCCTAAAATATATATCAAATACAACATTTGCATCAGATGCTACACTAACACATCACAAATACATGAACTCAGGGCTCTGCCAGGCATGGCTCTAGTCAACTAGGGTCATTTAGTAGGGCTACGTATATAATACACATTACACTTATATACTATACCAATTAAACATATATCGTATATATATATATATACTAGTTGAACCATACGTATACTCATATATATATGCAAAAATACTGTTTAAAATATACATATATTTTGTTAACATCATTATTAGAATATACTAATATTAAATTACCAATTCAAATTTATACTACATATATATATATACGGATGCCAATTAATTCATATATTAAAAATACGTTTTATTACACATATACTTCATGAAATTATACCAATTAAATATATGTATAATTATACCAAAAATATACATACATATATGCATGTATATATATATATATATAAGTATATATATATATACCAAAAATAATTATATACATATACTAAAATATATATATACATAGATACCAAATTAATTACATATACTAGAATACGTATTTACATATATAAATCATTTCAAAATTATTTATATATATACCAAAATAACAATTACCAACACATACTGAAAATACAGATATACATATATACCAATTTTTTATTGAAATATATTAAGTATACACAAAATATATACATATACATATACCAATATTACATATTAATATTACCAAATCTATATATATAATACATACATTAAAAATAATAAAACTAAATATATATATTACTAAACGAAAATATATATATATATAATTAATAAGCTAATTATATATAATTACTAACTAATTATATGCAACTAATAAACTAATTACATTACTTACTAACTAATTATATGCAATTAATAACTAATTATATATAATTAATCATACATTAACTAGCTGATTAAGAATTTAATTAACTATTACATATTAACTAATTACATACATTAACCTAACTACACAGACTAACCTAATTCTTTACTCATTCCCATCCCTGAGAAATCGAAACAGAGAAAAGGGGAGGCTCACCTGGGTCTCGGCGTCGACGCCGGGGAAGTCCGGCTCGAGACGGCGGCGGCGAAGCTCGGCGGCGGCAGGATCGTTCGGCTCGACGCCGGATCTGGCTGCGTCGGCGGCGGATCTTCGAGAGCGGTCGACGGCGGCGGATCTTCGACAGATCAGAGGCGGTCGGCTTCGAACTCGGCGGTGGCGGGATCTGCAGCGGCGGCGACGCTCGGCCCGAGGCGGCGCTCTGCTCGAGGGGGCGACGGCTTCGAGGCGGCTGCGGCTGCGTCTGGTCGGCTTCAGCGGTGGAGATCTCGGCGGATCTGGGCGGCCACGGCGATCGCCGGAGTTTGGTTAGGGTTCTGTCGTGTGTCCGGGGGTCGTGTCCGGGTCTGCCGGACACGGGGATGGTGTTGTGTACGTGTCCGGGTTGGACACGAGGGTGGTGCTCTGTGGGGGACGTGTCCGGGGCTGGACACAGGAATCTGATGTACTGTGGGCGTATCCGGGTGTTGGACACGGGAAATATGGTTGTAACATTGTAACCGGACACAGAAAATGAATGGATACGGTGGGACACCCGGGGTCGGACCCGAGGCCATCACGGCTGACACGGTGATGCTGGACACACGGACACGAGCACACAAAAATGGTGGTGGCTTTGGCTTGTGGGAATTTGTGGAGGCTAGCTAGTAAATTGAAGATTAGGGTTTCTTGGAAATTGTGAGAATGAGAACTTAAATAGGGAGAGATGGTGCGGGATAAAGGGTTGCGGGTTGGACCAATAATGAATGGCCCAGAATTAAATGTAAAAGGGTTTCTCATGTGGGAAAAATGAGGGTGTGGGCTAGTTAATGGGAAATGGCAACTTGAAAAAAATAAAAATAAAGATTATAATTTCAGAAAATGTTTTTAGGAAAGCTAGCTAATTTCCAATTAGCTACTAATTAATACATTTTTGCAAAATCTTAGAAAGTATGACATTTATTTATTTACTATCCCAATAAATAAAAATTTATTTTATTTTATCAACTAGTCTTTTAAATAAATATTTAGTTAAAACAATAATTTTTTATGATTCAAGCCAATAAACATTTGAAACTAGAGGAATATATATATTATTATTTATTTATTTATTTTGTAATACATCGTCATTTAGGAAAAAATGATTTTTATAAAAGATTTTTAAATTACCTTCTACAATCAAACATCGTTCAAAATCAAATGAAAATTTCAAGGAGAAATATTTTATAAAACTTGATATTTTAAAATAAATTAAAATCTAATTATTTTGGAAATTGGAAATCGGAGGTTACAAGTCTATCCACCTTAGAAAATTTCGTCCTCGAAATTTTAGGGATGACTAGGATAGAAAATTTTGTTGTTCATAATGATGAATATATCATTGAAGAACATATTTCTATGAGGAAAATATTTACCAAACAGAAGGAAACATGAAGAAAAAGAAAAATATGGTTTAAGACAGGAATAACTTGAAGGAATCATGGCTCGGCCCTGAATCCTCTAGAAAGTTTAGGTTCTGGGAAGTAGACACGATCACTGAAAAAATATATAATAGGAATAATGCACGTTACCTTTTCAAAGTAACTAAACCAAGGAAGACCCAGTATAAAGAATGATATAGACATGAAAGTTATAGCTAAATCGAAAGATACGGTCGACAATTTGATATAAGAAACTTAAATACATCCTTCAGAATGTAATCAAGAGACATCTAATCGCCTTTCTTAATTTCTAGAGAAAAAAGTCTTTACTACCATCTGGAAAATAATCCTTCCTTTTTATCCTCGTTCATTTTACTTTTCTCAAACTTGTGATTCATCATTAACTAATATTTATAAAAGTTTCAAATTCCACAAACTTTATTAGATTAGATCTTAGAATTTCTGAATCAAAAGCCTTATCATCAAATTCGAGTTTGTTTATCTTAACATCAATTATACCTCGATTATTTTCTTCGATTTCAAATGTTACTGTCATGGTCAAGATTTTAGTTTAAATCACAACCTCAATATACCATGATCTTACCTTACGACCTTCAATTATATGATCCCATAATCAATTATATTATAATCTTCTTTACCATGAGCTTCATTTCATTCCATATTTCTTTATCCGTATGTATAGTGTTTCCGAATTTTGAACTAATATATTTTTTTTTTCTCATCCTCTGAATTTATTATCCCAATGTAAAAATTTTACTACTCAAATCCTCAATATTTTAATTGAATTCCAGTCGTATCATAATCTCCTCAAATTTTGAGTAAATAACTAAATACAAAATATACTATCCAATCCTTTTAATTGAAATCCAATCAATGCATATTTATAAAACTTAAAAATCTGCATCCCAAAATTTAACTTTAAACACTCATCAATCATCTAACTCAAATTCAATTGATGCTTATTCCAATCTAACTCCTCATCCCAAGAATTTAATTTGACACTTCCATTTACGATTTTATTTCCTGCTTTTCTTTTTCCTCAAATACTCAACGATGCGATGCTTCCAGTATCTTCAATGCAACATTCATAATATATAAAATTTCTATCTTGCAATCAAATAGATAAAATGATAATCTCTCAAATTTCTCAATTTTTTTTTTTTTTTTTAATAATCAATTCAATCATATCAAGACCTCCTTAAAATTAATAAATCCTCAAATTTTTGGCTCTGTGAATTTCTTAATTCTCCCTTTAAGTAAATGTTTGTCCTCGAATTTCAATCATACCTCGATTTTCATAAAATCAATGATCCATCAACTCCGTTATAACAACCCCTAAATTCTTTATTTAATTTAATGCTCATCCACAAATTTAATCCTCTTGTCTCTTTTTGTCAGTCATAACCTCGTCATAGATCTTTGCTATGGTCAAAATCCAATGATCATGGTTTAAGAAAACTCTACCTACAGCCATGCAATTTAAGAAAATATAGGTCATGTATCTTTTGTCATGGTATTTCAGTCTCTGTTAGGGGGGTACTACTAGTTATATTCTAACAAAATCATGCATGTGAACCACAGTACTAGGAAAATCAATCAATCAATCGAAAGGCGAAAGAAAAGGAACATTAGGAAGGAAGAAGGATCATGTTAACATATTACTTGTAGTGTCTACTATCTCTAACAAACACTTAACTCTAGCACACTAACAAATTCCTATTCATGTACACTGGTACCCATATCAACTAATCATATATTAATATTCATATCTCTCATCTACCAAAAATTAATCCTCAAAATAATCGTCAAGGTTTAACTTCCCGATCAACTTAAAATAAAATGCATATACCTCCTCAAAATTAGATACTTCACATCGAAATAAAATTTAATCACTTCTAAAATCTTTGTAGCCTTAACTATGTTTAGTGAATCAAATTTAAATCCCCAATATTTTAACAATATAAAATCTCAACTCCTTAAAATTTTGAAAATTTAAAATTCATTTCCACCTTTTAATTTATAGCTCCTCAATGTACATATTAGTGCTCACAGTCTCTGATACTCAAGGTGCACTCAATACCTCTATTGTCTAGAACTGTGTACTAAATTTGTACTGCCCGAATCACTTGCACTATTACATCCAATGATCAAAGTTATCATCAACTGTGTTTTCTTTCATGATTTCAATTTATGTCAATTGGTATATCATTTAATTATCAACACACAGAGTGCTTACTGTTATTAACGTCATCCTTGACTAATCCTCGATATAGAATCATTAGCACTCTTGGTATTATATCACTAGCTTCATTAATGGATCATTCATCAAGCTCATTATATCTCATGATTACATGTATCTACTATAACACTCATGTTTCTTTACTCTCATGGGCATGTACATGGTTCCTCATCTCGATGGTTGTATAGGTATTTCCTTTAATCCTTTAAAGCCTATTAAACTAATCCGTGATACGCTTCACCATCTTCATTACCTATTCCGATATTTCTCTACTCATGACACCTCATTAACTTTATGCGTATATATTTTCTCACCCTTTCTTCCGATATCAATCATCAAATTGAACATCATGCTCCATTAATTCTTAACAAAATTTTCTTGGATACTTAAATGTTACATAGATCACTCAAGTGCATAATCATGATTATCCAGAGCGGGTATGTTAGCTCTGATACTAACTCTTGAACTATCACTGATACTCTATTCTCTCCTACTCACAGTCTCTAATGACACTTATCCTAGAACCATTGGTACAAGGTACTATGCTAAGGGCTAACTCTAGATTAAAGCCTACTGCTCACATGTCCAACTAAGAAACACTTACAACTCACTAACAACACAGTCAATACTAATACAGGACACAAACAAAATTATAAGTCACAAATTTCATACTTAACAAGGAATCCTCAAGGAAAATAAGCTCAAAGAAACTGGATCAAGGACGGAAGGTATCTTTACTGCTAGTAAAGAAAAAGAAGCGATGGAACAAAGTCCTGAATAACAGAAATAGATAAGTCTTGAGATGATACTTTAAGAACCAATTTAAGATACAACCTGATAATCATACACGTCTATCCGAAATCATGACACTCAGAATCCTCGCCACGCCAGTAAGCATAGATGCGATAAACGACAGGTTTCGTAACTAAGGTATGCAACCCTATAATCATGTCGTCTAGAATACTCGCCACGCCAACCGGTATGGCTGCGAGAACTCTAAATCTCATAACTAAAGTATGTACATCCAAGTTAGGTTCCTACGTTCTCGTCACGATAGCTAATATGGCTGCGATAAACTCTAGGTTCCATAACCAAAGTAGACGTTTTTACCTTTCTCACTGTCCTCATCAATATATGTCATCAGATGATACCGTAAATTTTAGTCCGTAAAATTCATCTCAATTTGAAATCAACTCAACAACGATACCAGGAATTAAAGTTAACAACTCGTCAACAAGAATCAAACTCAACAATGATATCAAGAATTTAATTTAATAACTGCTCAACAAGAATCAAGTTCAGTGACAACAAGCGAGAGCGGACGAAAACAAGGAAAAGATTTAAATTGGAAATTATAATAAGATTCTCAAGGGGTCATCCCAGGAAATCTCTCAAGAATTTGTGATTGAGTATCCTCTCTCATCCTAGTATCCTATGTCCTATATTCTATAGCAGGTACGCAGTAGTACAACTATGACGTCGCACTACCACGACATCGCACAACTCGCGGGTTCGAGACCTGCATGGGCCACCACTAAAATGTGTCACGACCCGCACCCGGTTTAGGGGCACGAGAGCGTGGGTACGTCCAGCCTACGCCGCAGCATCGGCGGTAGAACGCTGTCTAGGTCAAGTACTATCTAAACCATCTCACGCTAGTATCCAACTCCATAAGGAGACTTGGATATGATAAGATAAATCAAAAATACTCAATCACAACTACAGCACGATAGGAAAATGAAGAAATAAAAGAATACATCACAAGTCTAATGACACAATAATTATACCTGCAATCGTTAACTTCCAATCCTCAAGTGTCGGAACCAGTCTACTAAGGTCACAGTCTGGAAAAATATTTTCCAGTCAGGAAGGAGCAAAGTACATCTCTAAATAGCAGTTCTATATAAATGACATAAACTATGTAGCAGTTCTAGATAGAAATATACCAGATGCATGTATAGGTACGAGAAATGTACAATGAAAGAAATACTGGAAATACTGTAAGTAACTGCAGGAAAAGAAACAATATGTCCATGAGCAAGAAACCTAAGACTAAGTGTGTGAGTACTAGCTTTGACATGTGATCGGCTTGGGAACAAGATCAGGCTGGTTACATGTGATTAGCTATGATTC
Source organism: Iris macrosiphon (assembly GCA_036927795.1). Taxonomy (NCBI): domain Eukaryota; kingdom Viridiplantae; phylum Streptophyta; class Magnoliopsida; order Asparagales; family Iridaceae; genus Iris; species Iris macrosiphon. The sequence continues at coordinate 52,459,493 of JAYESA010000011.1, forward strand.
ACGAAGGTCAGGCTAACCGTTGGTTAGCTATGATGCATGTAGGGGTCAGGCTAATCACACGTAACAGCTATGAGGCACTGAGATGGTCAGGCCGCACCCGACGTAAGATGTGGGGTGAGCTATGATGCATGTAAAGTTGGGTATGATCACATATCTACACTAAAATACTCCCCACCCCCGACTGGTATAGTAGATCCAATCATGGTACGCTATGGCACTGGATTCCCTAGGAAGGTAGCAAATCTCCCCGGGAATCAGTGTCTGTACGTGCACAAGATAACAAGGAAAACAAGTCTTGTACAAGCTACACCATGAATAAGGAATAACATCTCATGACGAGATCCGTGTATACCAATCCGTGTAACCAATGTGTCAAGAACATGGATATTTACACTAGATACAGTGAACATAGGAGATATCATAAATTAGAAACTAATCAGAGAATGTACTCGCCTTGGGTCCTTAGCTGGTAAAACCAATGTCCTGTCCCAGAGTATCGTCTGGAGGAAACCAACAGTCCTAAAATATATATCAAATACAACATTTGCATCAGATGCTACACTAATACATCACAAATACATGAACTCAGGGCTCTGCCAGGCATGGCTCTAGTCAACTAGGGTCATTTAGTAGGGCTACGTATATAATACACATTACACTTATATACTATACCAATTAAACATATATCGTATATATATATATATATATACTAGTTGAACCATACGTATACTCATATATATATATGCAAAAATACTGTTTAAAATATACATATATTTTGTTAACATCATTATTAGAATATACTAATATTAAATTACCAATTCAAATTTATACTACATATATATATATACGGATGCCAATTAATTCATATATTAAAAATACGTTTTATTACACATATACTTCATGAAATTATACCAATTAAATATATGTATAATTATACCAAAAATATACATACATATATGCATGTATATATATATAAGTATATATATATATACCAAAAATAATTATATACATATACTAAAATATATATATACATAGATACCAAATTAATTACATATACTAGAATACGTATTTACATATATAAATCATTTCAAAATTATTTATATATATACCAAAATAACAATTACCAACACATACTGAAAATACAGATATACATATATACCAATTTTTTATTGAAATATATTAAGTATACACAAAATATATACATATACATATACCAATATTACATATTAATATTACCAAATCTATATATATAATACATACATTAAAAACAATAAAACTAAATATATATATTACTAAACGAAAATATATATATATATAATTAATAAGCTAATTATATATAATTACTAACTAATTATATGCAACTAATAAACTAATTACATTACTTACTAACTAATTATATGCAATTAATAACTAATTATATATAATTAATCATACATTAACTAGCTGATTAAGAATTTAATTAACTATTACATATTAACTAATTACATACATTAACCTAACTACACAGACTAACCTAATTCTTTACTCATTCCCATCCCTGAGAAATCGAAACAGAGAAAAGGGGAGGCTCACCTGGGTCTCGGCGTCGACGCCGGGGAAGTCCGGCTCGAGACGGCGGCGGCGAAGCTCGGCGGCGGCAGGATCGTTCGGCTCGACGCCGGATCTGGCTGCGTCGGCGGCGGATCTTCGAGAGCGGTCGACGGCGGCGGATCTTCGACAGATCTGAGGCGGTCGGCTTCGAACTCGGCGGTGGCGGGATCTGCAGCGGCGGCGACGCTCGGCCCGAGGCGGCGCTCTGCTCGAGGGGGCGACGGCTTCGAGGCGGCTGCGGCTGCGTCTGGTCGGCTTCAGCGGTGGAGATCTCGGCGGATCTGGGCGGCCACGGCGATCGCCGGAGTTTGGTTAGGGTTCTGTCGTGTGTCCGGGGGTCGTGTCCGGGTCTGCCGGACACGGGGATGGTGTTGTGTACGTGTCCGGGTTGGACACGAGGGTGGTGCTCTGTGGGGGACGTGTCCGGGGCTGGACACAGGAATCTGATGTACTGTGGGCGTGTCCGGGTGTTGGACACAGAAAATCTGGTTGTAACATTGTAACCGGACACAGAAAATGAATGGATACGGTGGGACACCCGGGGTCGGACCCGAGGCCATCACGGCTGACACGGTGATGCTGGACACACGGACACGAGCACACAAAAATGGTGGTGGCTTTGGCTTGTGGGAATTTGTGGAGGCTAGCTAGTAAATTGAAGATTAGGGTTTCTTGGGAATTGTGAGAATGAGAACTTAAATAGGAAGAGATGGTGCGGGATAAAGGGTTGCGGGTTGGACCAATAATGAATGGCCCAGAATTAAATGTAAAAGGGTTTCTCATGTGGGAAAAATGAGGGTGTGGGCTAGTTAATGGGAAATGGCAACTTGAAAAAAATAAAAATAAAGATTATAATTTCAGAAAATGTTTTTAGGAAAGCTAGCTAATTTCCAATTAGCTACTAATTAATACATTTTTGCAAAATCTTAGAAAGTATGACATTTATTTATTTACTATCCCAATAAATAAAAATTTATTTTATTTTATCAACTAGTCTTTTAAATAAATATTTAGTTAAAACAATAATTTTTTATGATTCAAGCCAATAAACATTTGAAACTAGAGGAATATATATATTATTATTTATTTATTTATTTTGTAATACATCGTCATTTAGGAAAAAATGATTTTTATAAAAGATTTTTAAATTACCTTCTACAATCAAACATCGTTCAAAATCAAATGAAAATTTCAAGGAGAAATATTTTATAAAACTTGATATTTTAAAATAAATTAAAATCTAATTATTTTGGAAATTGGAAATCGGAGGTTACAATTTGGGGCTCTTCTTGGTCTCTTCCTCGAGCTCTGACACCAAATCTGGATGAACCCACATGATTTTGCCCTGCCGGGTGGTCAGGGGTACTAGGTCTTGATTTTGATCTCTAGAGGGAGGGAGATTGACGATGTCCATCGTAGCTCGAGAAATGGGCGTGATACCGTTCATGACCTCTTGGGAAGGCAGATCGCCGAATCGTAGAGAGATCATGTTGGCCGTGACCGTCTTCTCGGTGTTGTGCAGAGTGATGGCCTTGGCATCGATCAACCCCTGGATCCTCCTCTTCAGTATGTAACACGCCTTCGTTGGGTGGTGTACGTATCTGTGGAAGATACAGTATTTGGGGTCGTCAGTACTGCCGGCTTCTTGGGGCCGCCTTAGCTCTGGAAGGGTGATCTTGCCGCTTTTGACGAGACATTCGAATATACTAGGGATATCGTCATCGTCGAAAGAGTAGACTTCGACGGGCCTGGAAGTCCCGGGTTTCGTCTGCGTGGTCGCCACCGTCTTTTGTCTAGACGTATTGACTGTTAGAGCTTCTTTTTCCTTGGAGCTGCAAGGATGGTTGCTGCTGGGAGATGACCTTTTGCCTCTATCAGAGGCGGAGATCATGATGCCATTGTCGTGCGCCTTGCGACTGTTGTCTTCGGCGGCCACTGCCGAGATGATGAACGAAGGCCACTCATGGAACTGATATGGTCCTGTAAACACCGAGACTACAGAAAGGAGGTTTTTCCTGCAAATGTCTACTAACGCCGAGTCCGGAACTCCTGGAGGCATTTGTAAGGTGGCCTGACGAAAACGTTCGACGAAGGTGCGAACGTCTTCTTTTTTCTTTTGTTTGACTTCGATGAGAGAGGACATAGACATGTCCATCCCACCCTCGTAGAATCGCGTGAAGAATAAAGCTTTGAAGTCTTCGAAGGAAGTAATGCAGTTGTCCGCCAAGCTACGGTACCACTGATAGGCTACTCCTGAGAGGCAGCCTTTGAACACCCGAGTGAGGAGGGCGTCGTTCCCTTGTAGCAACACCGTCATCATACTGAAATAGTTCATGTATTGACTGGACGATATCCTTCGAATAGAGCCATAGTCTGGGGCTTGTACTTCGGAGGAAAAGGGACTTCTTCCCAGATAGCTGGGTAGGGTTGGTTGATTCCCAGTTTCTTGAGCTAATCTTTGTGCTTCAAGGCGTCGAACTGGGCTTTCAATTCCCGTACTGCCTGGATCGGATTTTTGGTCGGAAGCGGGACTACGGAGTGGTGTAGAGTTGGTTGTATCGTAACTCCAGCGGGAGGTAAGGCATTCCCTGAGTGAGGAAGGAGAGGAACTGCTGACTCTTGATCTAGCGCAGGCTCTTGGCCCGGGTTGGATGGTGGTAAGTCCACCCCCACACGTATCTGAGTTGGCGGGACCGATGCTTGAGCCACGACAGTGGCGTGCTGAGCTAGCATCATCCGGTGCATGTTCTCCTGGATTGCATTTGTCCCAGAGATGTTTCCAGCATAGTGATACGTTGTTCCGTATTTCCTAACGGCGAAGCTTCCTCGCGTTCGTCTTCAATGGCGTAGACTCCCATTTCCCTGGGCGTCCTCGAAGGACAAGTGTAGGTCGCTGCAGAAGTCGACTCTATACTCTCAGCATCTGATCTAGGAGATTGGCGACCCCCAGTGTCAGAATCGGATGAGTACGAAGCCGGTTGCTGTGACCTTGCACGGGTGTTTTGGAACACCCCAGCTTCAGTGTTCCTGAGGAGGTCTTCGAATCTTCTTCGGCTCGGAGGCCCTGCGGGATGACGTCTTGAGCTTGGCCCTCCTCTAGGTATGTGAGAAGCCATGTTCACGGTCGCATACGTGGGCTCTTCTTCCGGGAAAGACTGAGAGTAGCTCAATCGGTCGAAAACTGGCCGTTTTACCTTAGAATAGCAACAGTCAATCACAATTTTATGACTATTACAATATTGCTCGCTAGGGGGCGTAATAGACATGTTGGAAGGTCCCCTCTCCTTACGCTTCTGGATTAAGTATTTGCGCAGGTCAGGAGGAGTAGCAACTTGAGCTTGTTTTACGTCATTGGACTTTGCCCAGCGTAAATTGGAGATTCGCTCAGAGTGGCGTAAGGCTGAAGAGGTCCTCAGCTGGCTCGGCTTCCCGCGTAATCCGGAGGGTAGACAGATTACTCTTTTGCTGGCGTAACAGCCGAGGAGTCGAGTATTCCGCTGCCTGCTTCCCTTCACGGAAATCACGGCGTTCATCTGGTTCCTCGTAGAGGTCAGATGTTGTCTGTCCTGGCGCTGAGGCATCACCAGAAGTTTGGTCTGTACCGCGCGTAGCGGAAGACCGGTTCCTACGCGTAGAGCGCAGCGGATACTTCTGGGTTAGCGCTGAGGCTTTGCCCGAAGTTTTGTCTGTACCGCGCGTAGCGGGAGACTGATTTCTGCGCGTAAAGCACAATGGGTACTCCTGGGTTAGCGCTGAGGCTTTGCCCGAAGTTTTGTCTATACCGCGCGTAGCGGGAGACTGATTTCTTCGCGTAAAGCGCAGTGGATACTCCTGGGTTAGCGCTGAGGCTTTGCCAGAAGTTTTGTCTGTACCGCGCGTAGCGGGAGACTGAATTTTACGTGCGGGGCACGGAGGGAGCGATGCTACCACCTCATTGGTCGGAGAGATCGGAGAGATCGGAGAGTCCACAGGAATGGCAGAGGATATCTTGGGCATCCACACTTTGCGCAGCTTCCTGTTGTCTCGGACAGAGAGAGAGAGTGAGAGCTACCCCCAGTCCGAAGCATGTCTTTGTAGGCAGACTGGTCGAATTGGACGACCAGTGTCTTCTTTACGGATCCCACGGATACCGCATCGTGTTGAGCAATTACTTCCTCATTAGAAGAGAAAGAAATCCCCAGCAGAGTTGCCATCTTGTTTGTGGTATTAAACGAAAGAATGAAAGTGTATTTCAATGACAGGGTTTATACGAGACCCGTGCCCTTTGGTTTACAAACAAACTTGTACAATTCGATCCTATACGAGGATGCGGGAGTACAATTTATTTAATCTGGGTATAAATTGCTATAGGTGTCTGATCTGCAGTCGATCACTTTAGCCCTTGGACTACACGATGTTGAAGAAGTGCCGTGGGAGACGGGTAGCGGCTTCGACGGCTGCGAAGGAGGGTGGATGCACGGTGCCAGAGCCGTCGACCCCTACTCTTTGCCTGAGCTCCGGACTCTTCTCTCCTTCTCCTTCTCTCTCTCTCTCTCTCTTTTACCAATTCTTCGACCTGGTTCGATCTTCCAAATTGTCGACCTTGTTTCCCATTGATAGGGGTCTCTATTTATAGAGTTTTGGTGACAGTGACCACTCCGTCGATATAACAACCGAGGAGTGGACAGTACAGCACCCTTTTACACAACGGTTAAAATAACCAATGCCTGCACATAAATAACCTTTTGAGTGAGCATGTGACACATGTCCAACTAAGGGGACAAAACGCGTATATTTGCTGCGAGGATCACGGCGTAGAAGCCACGTAGGTAGGTATCCCTTGTGTAGAAGAGGTTGGCGTAGAAGCCAAATGACTGTCGCCACTGGCGTAGAAGCCAAAATAGGCATAGAAGCCGAACAGGCATAGAAGCCGAATGGACATAGAAGCCGAACAGGCATAGAAGCCGAACAAGCATAGAAGTCGAATGGTCGTAGAGACTGAGTGGGCGTTTGAAGCCGAATGAGCACAGATCCTGAATGGGCGTAGAAGCCACTGCGTACCGTATCTGAGTGTTGATGTGGACGTCTTCGCCGGAATGCGGAGACGTATTTTGAAGGTCTGCAGCCCTTCTGTGCATCCGTCGCAGAGACGTGTCTTGAGGGAAACTGTCACCGCTCTGTGCCATTTGACGTAGAGACGTGCCTTGGGCCCTGTACGAAGTGCAGCTTTTGACGTGGCAGGCGGTTTGTCTACTGCGGAGCATAAAATAGCTCATGTTTGCCTGTGTAAAACAGGGCAGCGTATTCCCTTGTACGCGAAAGAGCGGTTTACGCTGGGGGGACTTTAGTAACCGACGGTTTGGTGATATTTTAACCAAATCCTCTGCATTAAATATCGAGATCTGTCATCATACTGTGGGCGCGTCCCGAGGGGTCTGCCATCGTTTCCAGCCGTCGTCTGGGTAGCCGTGCAGCACTTTTTGTCAGGAGTCAGAGGCCAGGTTCACTGCGTGACTTGACAGGTTCATTTCGGGGAAAACGAAGCGTTCCTCGTACGCATTAACGCTTATTTGAGAGCGGCTGAGTTTTACGCCATGGAGGTGATGAAGAACTCTGTCTTACGCTGGAGCGGCCTGGACGTACTGTACTTACGCGGATGGTCCTTTGAGCTTACACTTCATGCTGTGTTTTAGCAGAAAAAGCTCTGTTGCACGCTTGATGGCTCTAAAGGCCTCTGTTTACGCTGTTCTGCATCAAGAGGCTGCGTAGATCCTCACATCTTATTTTTTATGCTTCTATAAGCGGCATTAGGCCGATAGCCACCGGAGACCCTTGGAGTTTGAGGTATAGATTTTATTTGTATTGCTTATGATTGCTTTTTTTTAGGTTGAGTGTTAAGGCTGTATTTTGTTCGGGATTGGCGATATGATGTTCTTACGAATTTCTCCGACACATGGCATGATTTATCTTGGTAGAGGCAGAAAGCTTAGTCCACGGTATATCAGACCCTTCGGTGTTCTTGCGAGGATCAATATAGTTGTTTATAGACTAGACTTGTCACCTGCACTAAAGGGAGTGCATGATGTGTTCTATGTGTCATAGCTGAGATGATACATGGCAGATCCTAGTCACGTATTGGATCACTCGGAGATAGAGGTGGGTTCGACTCTCAGCTACCCAGAGCAGCCAATGAAGATTCTGGATCGCAGGGAGAAGGTATTGCGGAACCAGACGATTCCTTTGGTAGACGTCATATGGAGGCATCACTCTCCGGGAGAGTCAACCTGGAAGAGGAAAGTCGAGATACGCGATCGATACCCTTATCTGTTTGAGCCATGAGGTATCATTCTTTCTTTCTTGTTGTGATTGTTTGTTGTAGAGCTAGTTCTTTCCTTAAATTTTGAGGACAAATTTTTTCTAAGGAGGGTAGACTTGTCACTACCATATTTCTAGATGAGGGTATTTTTGTCATTTAGCATATTCTATATTTAGTGAATAAATATTTATATTTTGTGCTACTAATTATTTATATTATGATGTACTATTTATTTATTAGTTAGTAGCCTAGCCTATTATTTGGACTTGTCATTAATGGACCCAATTAGATTGTCATGACACATTGATCCCAACATTGGGTTAGGCCCATTAGACTCATTCCCTTAATTAATTAAGGAGATTAGATTAGTTCATATAGAATTAGAAGCTTCCTAATATAGCCCTCACTAATTAAACCTCATAACTAACTAGTAGGGGTGTATTAGACATTACACATTGCTTGGAGAGAGGAGAAGGGGGCCGGCCACTAAGAGGGTCTCTCTCTCTCTCTCTCTCTCTCTCTCTCTCTCTCTCTCCTTTTATTATTTTATTTTATTAGAGATCCCTAATTATGTTCTTCCCCAAATTGACTCATCCCTCTACTAAATTTACCTCAATTAACTCTCATTCCCTTCCAATTACATCATCTAAGGAGCATTAGAGCTTGGATTACAAGGAGCACTTGAAGAAGGAGGAATTGACAAGGAGTTTGTGTCATATTGAGCATTTTATTGGAATCCATCTTCCAATAAATAAATTCTTATTTTTTCTATAATATAGACTCTAATTCATGCATTTAACCATTAGAAAACCTTCCTTCGCTTAGGGCTACCCATAGGAAAAACAACTAGGTTCATATGACCACTATTGTGATTTTTTACATGGTAATTTGTGCTCATTTTGATGGAATTCTGAGATTAATGAATCAAGTGTGTGTCATGAGACCATTTAGATCTAATTAGACTTAGACTGATGATATGGGACTAGATACATGTCCATAATTAGACATGAGTAGTGCGTATCATGGTATTTTATGATACACTATGATACGGAGTTTATTTTGGATAATTTATATAATTACTCTTCAATTCCTATTGTAACTAGTTACTTTAGTTGTATAATGATGAATTTGATATGTGTAATTGGTGTTAGTCAGTTATTGGGGGTTTTGGTGCTTTGGGTGAGGAGGTATCATGACACATTGGGAGTATTTTGACTATGTACTCAAGGTGTTTGACAAATGGCTAATTTCTAGTGTGTGTATCCTAATGGGGATATATATATATATATATATATATATATATATATATATATATATATATATGTGTGTGTGTGTATGTGGGGGGGGGGTGCAAATAGAGTATCATAGATATATATATATATAGGGGGGGAGGGCAAATAGAGTATCATATATATAGGAACTATAGGGGTCGGGTATATGTGTGTGTGTGTGTGTGTGTATTTATGAGGATCCATGATATCAGTTATTAGTATCAAGTGATGTTTGAATGTTTGATGTAGGAACTATAGGGGTCGGGTTTCCTTGCAAGGATAGTAGCAGAATGTTGAAGCTTTAAGCTTCAGTAGCAAGTAGCAGTAGCATTTAGCATAAGGGGGAAGCCTTAATGCAATGCATGTTGTGTGTAACGTTCAAGTAAAGAATGGGGGGGGCTTGGGTTAGTTGAAGTGGGGGTTGCCTGGAAGCTTAACAATAACATAGCAGAGTAGCAAAGCAAGAACTACAGTAGCAGATATTAAGGAAGGGGGTGCTCAATAGATGTAGCCCATAGCAACAGCAGTAGAAGCTCTTAGTATCATCAGCAAGGTAAGTTAGGGGGGACTATTTCAGTGTGACAGTGCACTATGTGCACTGTCTGTTTGCAACGGCAGCAATAAGTAACAAAAGGTTGGGGACATCGGGTTCAGTCTCAAAGAAAGAGTGTATATGCTTAAATGGGTTATCGTGTGAGTGTGTAGGAGTTGTTATTAGTGGAAATGTGTGAGCCATGTTGGTGTTAAGATGTTGAGTTGTAAGTATCGAGCTACTGATATCATGATCAGTTGGAGTATTCATATGTTTGGGTAATAAGTAAGTGACTGTGTATGTGGGTAAAGGATAATAGAGTATTATTATTTGGGGACACATGGGTATGGCTACACTGACAGGTGGAGTGACAGTAAGGAGTGATGTCATGCCCCAGTACCAGAGTATGGAGACGGACATTTACAGCTCCCCGTATAAGGTATAGAACGTTGTACGTCGATCACGGCTGTAACTAGACAAGAGGGTGCATACTACAAGCAAGTCACTTAGGGTCACACAGCACATATATTGTCTTAATCAGTCAAGTAAGGATAGTAAATATAGAACATGTATGACAAGGAAGTAAGGCATCCCAAACGCCCTTCATATTATTCTGGAACCTAGCTGTACAAAATAAGAAAGCTAGTAGAGTAGCAAAAGTATATGACCATGATCAGCTGTGGTATGATTAATTACTATCATATAAGGAAACTAAATGTCCAGATTTACGACTAATAAGTGTCGGTGGCTAAACGCCCAAAATAGTAAAATATGTGATAGCGAGCAGTGATCAAGAAACCTACTCGTGTCCCTCAAAGGCCATCAGCCTGGTATGCGCCATTGTTCAGGGAGAAATACGCTTGATCCTCGGGTGCTGGCTCTAAACATGGCCATGCAAAATCAGTGGGGTTAGACCCCAAATAGAAGTACCACAAAGGAAGCACGAATGAATAAACAAAACCAGGAAGAATAAACAAATACATATATATATAGTCATGTATCATAGTTTTGGTTCATGGACTATCGTGATACAATAATCTAACCCTACAACCAAACAAGGATAAGGGTTAGACCATCGCACCATGATAGTCCATGTCCCTGAACTATTTAACAGAAGGTACAATGCATAATCAAGTTCAGTTACATAATTGGTCAATCACTTGTACGGATTACTAGGTGGAGTCTGGGTTATCCCAAAAATATTATATTATACACATACTAGGAATTCTTATATCGAACTATGTTCTAGCAAGGGCTAGCCGAGCCATGAATCATCGTATAGCACATAGTAGTATGCAACAGTCCCTCGTAAGACCGCTCTAAGATCGCATAGAACACATAGTATAATATAATAGTCGGATATTGCCATCCACTAATGAGAATTTAAATAATATCCATGGGGGCCAGCCTTCACTCCCTATATAATGATCGAGGGTGGCTAATTAAGCATGATCTCGAGATTTCGCCCCTCATAATGTTATACATGTTTTAGTTGCCTAGTTAACCCTGCGGTTAGCTGGAATCACATGGCGTGGTCACATGTCACTCTCCTTATATTTTATACGGTATTATGGACACGCTAGATACGAATCCGCTTTGTTACTTTGCAGTTCAATTTGGATTCACTACAACATGATGCAACAGTCAAACAAATCCTAGCTACGCTTGGTTATTGACCAACTATCATATCCATGCTGGAGGAATTGTATCATATCACATATCGCTTAGCACGTAGGCATACCTCAGTGTAAAACATGTAACATAATCACGTTGAAGCACTTAGCACGTAGGAACACATAGCACGTAGTAAGTGTATCAGCACAGATAGTTGAGTCAAGTTATCAATCATTGTTAAATCAAATAGGTTCTAGCACATAGTCAGGTCTAACACATGGTCACTTAGCTCACATACATTAGCAATCATTAAAATCACACATGGAATCACAAAAATTCAATAAAGCATCTAAACCAAGTAAAACAGTAAAATGTTCACATAGGCCACATGAGGATCAGGGACGCATAAAGTCAGTACCACATATGACAGGTGCCACATAGAAAGTTGGTCGCATATGCGTCAGTACCGCATGGGAAGTCGGCCGCATATGGGTTAGTACCGCATGGGAAGTCTCAGCCGCATAGGATCAGTGTTGCATATGACAGGGCAAAGTCCACTCCTTGGAACAAGTATTGAGTGGCGTGCATTAATATGTGTCAGAGAAGTGACTGAAGTGATGGATGTGACCATCCATAATGTGTGTCAGGAAGAAAAGGCAAACTCATAGAAAAATATGCAAGAGCGAAACAGGGTTATGCGTCCACAAGAGAAGAGGCGCATAGTCATTGTCACATGCTATGCTTGCTGACGCATAGATTTCTTCTGGACTTAGCAAATTTCTCATTCGTTCATCGAGTAAAATACAAGAAGTTCTGTCACTTATAACACTTTATAAAATAATCAGTCATGCATCCAACAAGATGGATGCCGCATTCTGGAAGGTATATGCGGCACAGAGATCATGCCGCATAGCACTCAAGTCGTATAAAACTCTCTGCCGCATAAGGTGATGGTCGCATGAGCACTTCGTCTTCTCCAGACAGCAAGTTCAGCCATGGCGAGAAACTCCAAAACTAAAAATTGTTCTCTCCATAAATTTTTTATTTTAACTCCAAATCAAGTGAACCAAAAGCCAAAACGTCTGAAATAGAATGCTTTATCAACCACAATAACTTTTGGAATAGATCAGGACCAAGAAAACTTTTGGAACCCATGAAAAACCTTTAATAAAAATATAGATCTACACGAATCTATCCATCAAAACCAAAAACTCCAAGTATTAAAAGTGTTTAGAATCATAATATACACATAATAGACTAATAAAATGCAAGTAAAGAGAAAGAACTAAAATCAAAGAGTTTCTCCATGTCATGCAAGGTGTACTTGCCTAGAATGAAAGGAGGAAACTAAAATAAATGAGGGAAGAGAGAGATAAGTTAGCTTATATAGCTAGGGTTTGAGGTTTAGACCATGGGTTAAACTCATGACCAAATTAACCCAACAATTAGACCATGAGTCTAATTGAACCAAATAATGGGTCTAGTCTCCATGACTTGCAACCTAATTAACATGAAAGAAATAAATAACA